>NW_006763045.1:1142910-1155670 GCF_000298775.1 Drepanopeziza brunnea f. sp. 'multigermtubi' MB_m1
TACGAAGCAGCTTTCGCAAGCGCATAAAAGAAAAAGTATACGTAAGTTTATATTTTTTAATAGCTTTTGCATTTTTAATAAGTTTTCTTATCCGAGATATTTAAAACGCTTATATTAAACAGCTTAAGCCTTTTTAATAAAAAAAGCGGCTAAAGCTTGATATTAAGATCGTTATTAAAAAGGATTTAAAGTATCGAAAGTCGAAGCTAATTAAAAGAAGTAAGCGTAGCGTCGTTAATTAAAATCGAAAGCTTTATATATATAACTTAAGCGAAGGACTCGGTTTATAAGCTAACGCAGATCGATATTAAAGCAAAACAAGTCTTAAGCGATTCGAGCGGTGAAAACTAAAGAGTTCTTGCTTAATAAAAAAAGTAAAGCACTTTTCTCGCTTAAAGTTATACTTACACTTTTTCGAATAAGATTCAAACAAAAAAGAAAGTTAATGCTAAAGTTCGAATAATAAATAAAGTTATATAAACGAATCTAACCGAAGCTACCGTCGTTCGTTTTAACGAGTAAAACAATTATGCTTTTTTTTTAAAGTGAAAGTAAATAACCTTTTATTTTAAAAACGATAGTTGTTTCGCTTAAGTCGAGTAAAAAGATAATCTCGAAAAACTCTTAATAGTAAAACATATGCTTAATGCAGCTATTATTAAAGATAAAAGTGTTTTCGAGTATATTTAAAGATTAAAAAGCGAAAGCGCGTAAGGTTTTTTAAAAGAATTAAAAAAAAGAATCTTTAAAAAAAGCTTTAATAAAAAGTACGGTATGTTAAAGTAAAAGAAAAAAGAGATAAAAGAATACTATTACGGCGGTAAGCCGTCGTGTTTTTTAAAAAGTAAAAAAAAAGAGTAAAAAATAAAGTAAAAAAGTAAAAATTATAAAAAAAATAAAAATTATCTAATACTTAAAAGTAAAAGTAATGCTCGATAATAAAGTCCGGAGCTTTCGAAAACGTTGCTTTAATTAAAAATTGCAAAAAAAGTTAAATCGAAGAAAAGAATAATGTTTTTAAATTAGTTTTAATTAAGATAATTTACTTTAAGCAAACTTTAATTGTTAATTTATATTAAAATCTCGAACGTCGAAAGCAAGTTAAAAGGTTTTATTAGCGTAGCTACGAATTAATAACATAAAGAAAGCAGCGGAAAAAGTCTTTTCGAAAGAGTCGGTATTTTTAACCGTTTTTAATTTAGCTTGCTTTATAGCTTTGTCTTTACGCTTTTTTTCGATTCGTTTATCGAAAGCAGCTTTTAAATAAGAGTAAGCTATTACGCATTCCGGTTTAAAATAATAAGGTTTTTTATAATAATTATAAATTATAATAAACTTATTTTTTCTTTTAAGTTTGCTAGGTTTTCCGTATACGAAAAATGCTTTGCTCGAAGAGTATTGTATTAATTGCTTTTTTTTACGAGTAAAAGCTATAAAGTCGGCGAAAGCAATTTTAAATTTATCGCCGTCGATATAATCGTTATTCGAGATTTAATTAAATTTAAAGTTTTCGTATAAAAACAATAGCTAGTTAAAATAAACTTTAATTATTTATAAAGCGGAAAATTAAATATTATTATCGAAAAGCTTAAGTTATCCGTTTAAACGTATGAATTCGTTATTAAAAGAAGTGACGTCGTCGAACTCGTTAATGCAAAGAGCGAGCAACGCGGATTAAAAACGATAGAACGTCGCGACGCTTTTAAATCGAAAACGTTTTTTTAAATCTATTAATAATAACTTCTTAAGATCGTGCTTTTTAAAATCTCCGACGATTATAAAGCTTATTCTTTTTCTTTTAATAAAATCTACGGCGGTTAACTCGAGTCTGCTACGGATAAAAGAACAGCTTTAAGTTTAAAGTTCGTTTTACGCGTCGAGTCTTTTCTTAAACGCAGACTCCGTTTCGCTTAAAAAGCGAATTAGTCGGACTCTTGTACTTTTAAAGATTTTTTCGTAAAAGTAGTTTTTATTAATAAAAGCGAAGTCGATACGTCGGAAAAACTCGACTTAGTTTTCTTCGTCGAAAAACGAAACGGCGAAAAGAACGAAAGAAGAAATAGATTAAATGTCCGTAGCTATTCTTAGAAATCGAAGTCTTAATAAGCTTAATAGAATCTTTAACGTTAGCTAATAGTGTCGAAGTAATATTTATCGAGATATTCTTATAAGTAGTAAAAAGGTTCTTTAATTCGAAAGCCGAAAAGTAAAGTAAATAAAAGAAAGTAAAAAAGCTTTTCGTTCGAAGCCGATAAAAAAGAAGTGTTTAAGTTTGATTCGGTATTAAAGAGTTAAAAATCAAGATTAAAATCACGATCTTTAATAAAGTCGAAAGATTAAAAAAAAATGTTAATAAATATTTATATATAATTTATAAAGAAATTAAAACGGTAAAAGAAAATAAAGTTAAAAGGTTAAAAGATCTTGCGAGTTTTCGTTTTCTTTAATAATACGAAAGTATCGTCCGTAAAAAAAGCTTTTTTTAAAGTCTTTCGAAGTTTTTAATTAATTAAGCTATCCGTAACGTTTTGATTTATAATTAGTTTGCGATAAGATAAGTGAAGTTGAAAATAAGATAAAGAATTTATTAAAGTTATTCGAGTTTTATTTTATTATAAAAGCTTAAGCGCGCTAACATAATATAGCTAAATCGTTTAAAATATAATAATCTCGATAAAAGAGTTTTCGATTAATGCTAAATATAAGTAAAGTATATATGCAAAGTAGATTTATAAGAAGTTAGATCTCGGAAGATTAAGGTTTATTTCGGCGTATTCCGTCGAAAAGTTTATAAATATATATATATATATATAAACTTTAAAAAAACACTATTATCCGAAATAAATTATTATTAAAGTGTTTTTAAAAACAAAAGGTCGTATGTTTTTAAAAAGAGATATAAAAAGTTAGCGATAAACGCAAGCAATAAAAAGAAAGAGTTGTATATATCGTTAAAAAATAATTTTAAAAAAGAATATCGTATTCCGTTTCGTTTTGATTTTGTCTTTGCGAAAGGTTCGATACTAAAGAAGTCGCAAAGAGTATTAGTTATAGTATTTCGGCGCTAAAGAAGTCGTAGCGGAAGCTTATAACTTATTAAACGGTAATACGAAAAAAAAGATAAGTAAAAAGATTCTTAATTGTTATTTAATAAACTTAAAAAGTAGCCTTTTACTTATATATCTAGAGAAGTCTTGATACGTAATAGGTCTATCACTTGATCACATCCGACATTAACGAGATAGAATACGGCGCTAGACTTAAATACGGCTTTTATTCGGATGACTCGGACGATAAGCTTTACTTCGACGCTTTTAAAGATTATTAAAAGCTTTTTTTTGTTGATTTCGACGTTTTCGATAATAAAAGAAACGTCGAAGCTTAAGCAAAGCTTCTTTTTTAAGCTAGCTCCGAAATATACGATACTTCGACCTTACGAAGCTTTTTAATAATAAAGCTATAATCATACTCGTTATTTTTATTAAGAATAGTCTTTCGTACAAAGTATCTGCTTTGCTCGACTTAAGAGCTAATAAATACGCGCTAATTGACTTAGCGCTACTTAAATCATTTTCTTTTTTTTTAAACTTTTAATTCAATTCTTTTCGGCTTTATTCTTTATTAAATCATATAATAGAGCTCGTAAAGCTATTATCTTATATTTTACACTTTCTAATCTTACGGTTAATAAGCGCGTTTAATCTTTTATTCTTTTTTTTATCATTAACTTTAGAAATCATAGCGTGATCTTCGAACGAGTATAGCTAACTAAGTATTAGATTCTTTTTAATTGCGCTCGCCGCAAGCTTTATTAGCTTCGTTTTAACCTCTCGACCGCTATTTACGCTAAACTTATTGAAATTATATATTTTAATCAACGTAAAATAAACGCTCGTTATTAATACGACGCTAATAAGCGTAATCGAGCTTTAGACCGCTTTTAAAGAGCTTACGACGCTAATTCACTTATGAATTATAATTCACGAATAGATTAAGCAGTAACGATAATTGCAAAATCATCTTTTTCTTTTTAAAATCGTTTTCTTTCCGCTTTTTTTTTTAAAATCGTTGAACCTTTTTCTTTTATTCACTTTTTCGTAAAGCCGTTATTCTTTCGCTTTACGAAAGACATTTCTTTTAAGGATTACGTTAAATTAATGTTTTAAATAAACTGTAAGCTTATATTAACTGATATCGCTTTTATAAAACCTTTTTTACTCGTTAAACGCTTTTGCTAAACATTTAAGCATAAAATTAATAGAAACTTTAAAATCAACGGCGTCTCCGGATGTCACGGTACGAGAGCAAGGTCTTCGAATAAGGTCTAAATTGTGTACGAAGGATGGAAGAGATATTAAGGTACAGGAAGAGATAAGTCTATTGTAGGGGTCCGTACGTTCCTTAGCCTTGGCATTTCTTAGCTGAATTGTTTGTTTCTTTCTTTTATATATAGTCCTTTCTATTCCCTTCTTCGTGCGTCTTTTCGTAAAAAATATTCAAACAATTAAAAAAGTTTGTAAGCAGCAATAAGCTCTGCTTTAATAAGTTTTAGCTTTTTTAAGAAACGTTTTTCGAACTCTAAGATAAAGGAACGCGCATTAATCACATAAGAAAAAGGTTCTTAAGTTTTATCTTCCGGGTTATACTTTCTTTATAAGATTAAGTATTAGAAACTTTTAGCTTTAGTTCTTTTTAAGTCGATAATAGCTTTTACCGCTTATAGCTTTTCACTATTTGTATCGATAGCAATAAGAAGTAAAAGGGGGTTCCGTTAGCTTAATAAAAAGTCGGTAAAGGCGAGGCGAAGAAAGTTAATATAAAAGCTATTATTTAGCTTATCGTGCTTAAAAAGTAAGTCTAAGCGGTAAGTATAAAAGCTTAACACTTCTTTGATTTTATAGCGACCGAAGAACTTATAATTAAACTTTTTAATAAGTCTATCGGTCTTAATATTACGAAAGTTAAAGAAAACTTCGTTTTTAACTCGGTAAGCGGAAGCTAAAGATCTAGTCTTATTAGCTGCGAATTCTTGATTTGCTTAAGCCGAAATGAAGTTCGTCTTAAAGAGAGCAAGGATTTGTTTTATTTTATTTACGAAAACTATGCTTGCTTTATTTTCTGCTTTAATTGCAAAAGTAATAGTAAGTTCGAAGAAGCGGAAAGGTCTAAAACTAACTCGAGGATAAAAACCAATATTAGCGAAAAAGAAAGACATTTAAATAGAAGCATTTATTACGTTATTTGCTAAGAACTCAGCTATTAATAGCTATATAGCTTAGTCGTTTTAAATGTAGTCGGTGTATTGTTTAATAAAATGCTCGAATTAAGCGTTGAAAATTTCCGTTTAGCCGTTTATTTCGAAGTAGAAAGATGTAGAAAAGCTAAGTTTGATCTTTAATTTAAAGCACACGGCTCTTTAAAGTTCGGAAACGAATAAAGAACTTCTATTAAACACAATAGTGTCGAAGAAGCTATGCAAACGCTATACATTGTTAAAAAACAATTAAGCTAGTTTTATAGCTTTTAGTTTAATATAGCAAGCAATAAAGTGGCGTCTTTTAAAAAAGCGATCGACTACGATTATAACGCAGTCGTAACTATTGCTAAGAAGTAAAAGGCCGACAAAATCGATTAAAAGGTGGCGCTAACGTTAGTCAAAGAGAAGAAAAGGTTTAAGAGTGCTTTAATAGCGAAGTCGAAAGGTAATATTGCGAGAGCAGCTATTACAATTACGAACGAATCGAGCGCAAAATATGCTGACGTTAAGCTATTAATAATTTCGAGATATTATTTCGTATAAAGCGTTCTTGCTTAAGTGGCTTGACTCGCAAGAGTCGTAAGCGGATTGTAAAAAGAAAGTGCGCAATTCGATGTTTAAGACGTATAATCGTTTTCGAAAGAATAATCGATCGTCGCGCAAAGTATATTCGGAAAAAGCGATGTCTTTAAAGTAAGAGATTCTTTTTTTTTTAGTTATCTTTTTGCTAATAATTTTGTATTATTTATTTGATTTATAATTTTCTTTTAAGAGTCGCATGATCTTTAAGTTTTAAAGTTCGTCTTTTATTTCGTTTAAGTAAAAAGCTATTTCGGTTTAGACTTTAGCGAAAGTAAGTTCGGAAGAAAAATCGAATAAAGCGAAGTCAATTCGTAAAAGGTTTAAAGCAATATCGAAAGTTGATTATAACTTTAATATAACTTGTAAGTTTAAGTTGTTTTTTAAAAAGAAGGCTCGATTTTAATAAGTATAACGAAAGTCGGAATCATTTTAAAAAAAGTCTTGTGAGCGGCGTATAAAAGAATCGGGTTTTCGGCCGTCTTTATTAAGTTTGAATTTAATAATAAAGTCGAATTCGAAAAAGAATTCGCTTTATCGAACTTAGCAACGTGTGAGTTGTTTCGTAGTTATAAAGTATTCGAAGTTGCGATAGTTAATTAAGACGTGTATAAAAAAAGAAAAACTCGTAAAATCGAAGCGCTAGCTTTCGAAAGCACGAACTATAGCGAAGAGTTCTTTATCGTAGATCTCGTAATTACATTCCGTAAAGTCGTATTTTCGAGATATAAAAGCTACGGAATAGAGCTCTTTTTTATCATCTTTTTAAGAAAGAATTGCAAAAGAGACGTAATTAAAAGCGTCCGTTTTTAATTAAATTTCTCGTTCGAGATTAAAGTAAAAAAGAATTAGCGCGAAAGTAAACGTTGATTTAAAGTTGTTAAAAGCTCGTTAGCAAGCTAAAGTCTAAGTCCATTTTGATTCTTTCTTAATAAAGTAAACGAGTAGAATAATAATTCGAGAAAAGCTTTTAATAAATCGTTTATAAAAATTTAAAAACCCGAAGAAAGCTTAAACGTTTTTAACGTTAGTAAGAGCTTCTTAAGTAGTAATACATTTTACTTTAGCGGGATCTATTTTAACGCTCGTAATAGAAATAATAAAGCTTAAGTAAATGACTTCTTAGACTTCGAATTCGTATTTTTTAACGTTTAATTAAAGGTTAGCTTTTTGAACTGCTTTAAGTACAGCTTTAACGTATAATCGATGTTCTTTTAAAGTATTAGAGTAGATTAAGATATTATTAATATAAGCGGAGCAAAATATATCGAAGAAAAGCCGCAAAACATTATTAATACGAGCTTGAAAAGTAGCGGAAGCGTTTGATAAGCCGAAAAGCATAACGAAAGACTCGAAGAGGCCGTACCGAGTATTAAAAGCTATCAGCTATTCGTCGCTTTCTTTTATACGAATTCGATTGAAAGCGTAAATAATATTTAGTTTAATAAAGTATTTAGCTTTGTTAAAGCGAAAGAAAGTTTCTTAAATAAAAAAGAAAAGGTATTTATTCTTAATTGTAATAGCGTTTAAAGCTTTATAATTTATATAAAAACGTAGATCTCCGCTTGATTTTTTAGCGAAAAAGACGAAAGAAGCGGCTTAAAAAGTGCTTGTTCGAATAAAGCTTTTGTCGAGGTTTTCTTTAAGAAATTTATAAAAAACTAAAAGCTCGTCTTATAATATATTATAAAAAGGGCTATAAAAAGGAATAGCGCTTAGTTTCAGCTTAATAGCGTGATCGCAGTCTTTATAAAGAGCTAACTTATTTGCTTCGGTTTAATCGAAAGCGTTAAAGTGATCGTAGTATTAAAGAAAGACGATTATAGTAAGGTCGATTTAAACTTTAAGAGCTAAAGCTTTTCGGATATCTTCGAAAGAAGCACCGTAGAAGTATATATCGGCGGCTGCTTAGCGTTGTTAAAGTTCGATATTAAGTGAAGATTTATTTTCGATTTATAAGTCGAGTAAAAAAAAAGAAAGCTTTCGATTTATTTTTTAAAAGTTCGAAAGGTTTAAATAACGTTTAGATAAAAGTAAAGCTAAGCGAAAAGTAGTATCGAAAGCGACGAGGTCTACTTTAAATTCTTTTTTTAATTGTAAGTCGATTTCGTAAAAAGAAGCAAAGAAAATCTTTACTCTTAATATAAAAGCTGTAATATAAAAAGCGGCGGCGCTTAGTCTTCGGAAGAAAGGTCTTTTAATCGGAGTTTTTAAAGTAATAATAAAAGGTGTTAAGCCGCGCACGAATAACTAATAATAAGTAAAGGACAAGTAATAATTCTTGCAAGTCTTATTATTAAATGTAAAAGAATTAAAGCTTTAATTGATTTGAAGGTTATAAAAAGTGAGCTAAGGTTTGCTTAAGATAATATCGTATTTTTCGAAATTAAAAAGGTAATTAATAACGAATTCGGAATAGCTATTAATATCGAAGCGGAATTGAGTTTTATAAGTGACGCTTGCTAACGAAAGAGTTTTATTAGTTAAGCGTAAAAAGCGAAGTCTAAGTAAAAGTTCGAGAGTTAAGTTATATTATTGCGTAAAAGAGTTATTTATTATCACTTTTTTAGTATACTTATAATCAACTATTACTTTAGTTTTAATAAGAATTCTATTTGTAGTTGTTAAGGTATACGGCAGAATTAAATGATTCTTAATAAAAGTGTTTAAAGAAGAAATAATCAAGGTATTTTTTTTACGGGGTTTTTAACGGCGTCTTTTATTAAAGACTAAGCTTTTCCTTGGCCTTTTCTTCTTTTGGTATTTTATAAGGCGGTAAGGCAAGCGGAGCTCGTATGGTTTTTGTCGTAGCATTAATTGCAAAAGCTATTATTGCGATAATAGACCTTTTTGGCTTTTTTTTCGTTTAAAGTCTTAAAGATACGCTTAATAAAAGCATCGGCGGCGGTTTAAGTAATTGCGAGGCTTATTTCTATTACGCTAACGTTTATAGCAGTGCTTCTTTGTGTAATAGTAAAAGTAAGAATAAAAGCGGTGTGTTCGAGTGCGATTTAAAAGATAGCGGAGACTGTAACTATCTTTTTCTTAAAGTAGTTAAAGTCTTGATTGCGGAAAATATTATTAATACCGCGGACTTGTAAAATAAACTCGAAGAGTTTAGTTTTGTAATTATTAGCCGGGATATATAAAAGACGATTAATAATATCGGAATAAAAAGCGCGCTTAAAGAAAGCGATAAAAGCTTCGTCGCCGAATTAATCTTCGGAGCAAGTCTTTTGCTATTTAAAGAGAAAAGTAGCGAAAGATCGGTTTCTTTAAACGAAGACGAAAAAAGCTTATTAAGCGGTAGATTTAGCATTGATGTTATCGAAAGCAGCGTTTAAGATATCAATAATTTTTAATACGCTTTTATAAAGTATCTTGCTACGAATAAAAGTGCTTCTTTTGATTTGTCTTTTAGCTTCGCCGGAAAAGCGAGAAAGGAAATAAGCTATTTTGTCGTACTCGATAAGGTATTAGTCTCTATTGATAGCGAGTTTAATGCTTATGTCGATTAAAAACGAGCGGAGTTTTGTAATAGTTTTATCGAATTTATCGAAGTCGAAGTGTTCGGCAGATCGATAAAGTCGATTAAATAAAAAAGAAAGGTTGCGTTACAAAGCTTCGAAAGTAGTGATTTAGCTAGCTAAAAGTGCTTTTTCGGTGTCGAAAGTAATGATTTATCTTTAAAAGTCGAGTAATTGTCCGCGCAAGGCTTAATTGTCTTCGTAACTATTAATAAAAAAGCTCGAGAGCTTAGCTTTTACGTCTTTAAAGTAAGCAATAGCATGTTCGGCATATTTTTATAATATTATAATCTCGGCCGCAATAGCGTTAAGATTTAATTAGAAAGTTATAAAAACGCTAGCGATATTAAAACACGAAAAGAAAAAAAGGAAATTATTTACAACGAAGATTAGCAAAAGGTTTTCTTAATAGCTAAGGTTTAAAGTAATTATAAGATCGTCGGCGGATATCGTTTCGAAGGTGACACGAGCTAAAACTAAAGTAAAAGCTTTATTTTGGCTTTAGACTTAGTATGCGAGGACGAGTATGCGCGTCGAAAGCATGCGAAAAGGTTTTCGAAGTATAAAAGGGTTTTTTAAGATCATTAAGTTCGCGCGTTCGTAAACTACGCTATATAATAATTAAGGAAGGTACATAATATATTACGGTACGAAAGCAAGGTCTTCGAATAAGGTCTAAATTGTATACGAAGGATAAAAGAGATATTAAAGTACAAGAAGAGATAAGTCTATTGTGGAGGTCCGTGCGTTCTTTAGCCTTGGCATTTCTTGGCTGAATTGTTTGTTTCCTTCTTTTACATCGGACACGCTTTTTATATGATCGCTTATTAAAAAAACGTAAAACTATTCTTTACGTTTTTTTACGAGCTCGATTGCTTGATTTTTAAGCATCAGACGATAGCTTTTACTTAAGCTAACTATTAAGCAGCGCTAATACGCTTTACTAACGGCTTTATCTTTGTTATTAACTTTATAGTAAAACTATTAAAGCTTATTAACGACTTTCTTATCTTTTTCGAATACTTTAATTACGCATACGTATTCTTTAAAGCCGCTAGCAACGTGTTAATATTATACAAGCCTTACGACTATAAAATCGAGCTTCTTGAAAAAGAAAAGAAAGCGCTTCGGTATTTATTATTATATAAGATGTCGATCTTTAAGCTAAAGCTTATTAAAGCTTACTTTATCGATAATCTTAATAAAGGTTTTATCGAACCTTTAATAGCGCTATTTGCAGCTTTAATCCTTTTTATTAAGAAGCAAGACGGTTCCTTTCGCTTTTGTATTGACTTCTACGCGTTAAACAACTTCACTCGTAAAAATCGATACTTCTTTCTTTTAATCGATAAGACTTTCGCACGTCTTTTAAAAGCTAAAATCTTTACGAAACTCGATATTTAGCAAGCCTTTTATAAAATACGGATAGACTTAGCTTTAAAAGAGCTTATAATATTTAAAATACGCTACGGTGCTTATAAGTGCAAGGTTCTTTTATTCGGACTAACTAATAGACTCGCCACTTATTAACGCTATATAAATAACCTTCTTTTCGACTTTTTAGACATCTTTTATATAGTATATTTAAACGACATCTTGATTTACTTTTTCGACTTTTTAAAGCACGCTTATCACGTCCGTTAGGTTTTTTAACGATTCGACGACGCTAGCTTTTAAGCTAATATTAAAAAGTGCGAATTCAGTATTATTAAAGTAAAATACTTAAGCTTTATTATCTTTATCGAAAGCTTAAAAGTAGATCCGGATAAGACTTTGATAGTAAAGCATTAAGCGCTTTTTATAACCCTTAAAAGCGTTTAAAGCTTTTTTAGATTTTATAACTTTTATTATCGATTTATTCGAGATTACGGCGTAATCGCAAAGCTTTTAATGCACTTAATTAAAGCTAACGTTCTTTTTTTATTTAATTTTTAATATTAAAAGAGCTTCGACTTTTTAAAGCTCGCTTTAATTACTACGCTAATCTTATAGCATTACAACTAAAACCTTTTTTATATGCTAAAGATTAACGCTTCCGACGGCGTAGTCGCTTTAATCTTTTCTTAAAAGCATAATTCCGATTAACTATTAATCGCTTACTACTTTAAAACTATAGCTTTCGCTAAGCTTAACTACGTCGTTTATAATAAAGAAATGCTAGTTATTATACGCTCTTTTAATAACTTCCGCGCTGAATTCGCCGGCTTCTTTTATTAAGTTCAAGTAATTACCGATTATAAAGCTTTAAAGTACTTTATAACTTTTAAGACTTTTAACGCTCGTTAAGCACGTTAAGCAAAGCTTTTTTCCGATTATAATTTTATTATTACGTATAAACCAAGTAAAGACAACCTTTTAGCTGACGCGCTAATACGTCGTACCGAAGAGCTCTTTTTTTAAAATAATCTTAAACGCACTTAACGCTTGCAAACGCTGCTCCGCGTTGATAACGTGAACTTACGACTCTTAATCGAAGAGCTACGCTAACTTACGCTTTCGAAGACCGCCGTTATTATCGAAAAGATCGCGAAGCTTTTATCGATATTCCGAGTTATTAATTAAGTCTTAAAAGCTAATCGGACCGCTTTTAGTTTCTTAGCACTTCGAATTCAAGCTTTTAAAGCTGAGTCTTTACTCGTAAACTACGGTTCACGAGTTAAACTTATTATAAAAAGCGATTTGCTACTTACGGGCGCACCCTTTACGTTTAACAACCGTGTGCCCACCGAGTGAACACCGAGTCAACACTAATCAACCGATTATACACCGATTATAATCGGTTTATTAAGGTTGATCTTAAGGTTGACGAGTTTTTCAATATATTATTATTTAAATCAACCTTTAAACTCTAATATTAATCTTTACACCTTAATATCAACCTTCAAACTCTAATATTAATCTTTACACTTTAATATCAACTTTTACACCTAATATCAACCTACATTTTAATATCAACCTTTACACTTAATATCAACTTTATCGTAATAAATAAAAGCACGTGCTAAGAGCAGAAAATACTCTACGTCATTATTATAACTAGCTTATACTTTTAACTTGTATATTTCTCGTACTTCTTTTTGCTTCTCTTATTACCTCACCGCCGTCACTTCTTTACTTACCTTTAACACCTCACCGCCGCCACTTCTTCACCTACTTTTATTACCTCACCGCCGCTATTACCTCACCGCCGCCACTACCTTAATGCCGCCACTATCTCACTTACCTTTATTACCTCACCGCCGCTACTACCTCACCGCCGCCACTACCTCACCGCCGCTACTATTTGCTGGATGCGATACTAGAGGCAAAGCAATACCAGTGGTAGCGCTGGTGGCGATATTGGTGGCGATACTAGAGGCGATACTGGTAGCAAGGCAATACTGGAGGCGATACTGGT
>NW_006763045.1:1155770-1169851 GCF_000298775.1 Drepanopeziza brunnea f. sp. 'multigermtubi' MB_m1
CTGAACTACAACCGAGTATACACCGAGTATTCGATTTACAACCGAGTGCACTCGGTTGCTATACTAAAACGTTAAGGTGTAAGTAAAGTGTAAGTAAGGTGTTGCAACCGAGTGCACTCGGTTGCTACACTTAGGGGTTGCGCTCGTAAGTACTTTATAACGGCCGCTTATTAATTCTCGACGTTTAAAACTTACGCTCGTTATTCGTCCGAAAAGTCTACGATTAAGTATTTACGGTATACTTTAGCTTTCGCAAAACTTATAAGCTTTTTATAGCATAATACTATTAGCACGGTATAGCTAGATTCGTTAATTAATACTATCGCAATTGCTACGCTTACAAACGAGCTTTAATGCTTCGCGATAAAAAACTTAATTTACTTTAACTTCTTTCGATCTTTTCGCGCTTTTAAAAACACGTTATTATAAATTTTTATAGCTTTAATAAAAATAAACATAGCTACGATAACGTTTTTATAATAATCGACCGCTTTTTTAAGCAAGCAATCTCGATCTTTTATTATAAGTCTATTAACGCTAAAAGCCTCGCTAAGCTTTATATCTATTATATTTATAAGTATTTTAAAGCTCTTTTAATATTGATTTCTAATAAAGTCTTTAATACTAGTCCGAGTTTTAAAAAGAATTTAATAAGATCTTCGATATTAAACTGACCTTTAGCACCGCCGCACACTTTAAGATTAATAGTTAAACTGAAATCTACAACTAGTACTTGCAAAAGCGCTTTCGTCCTTTCGTAAGCTATTATTAAGACGATTAAAGCGAGTTCCTTTTTATAATAGACTTCGCTTAATTGACGCTCTTTTACGACTCTTTCGACGGTCTTTCTTTTTTTAAAGTAATTCACAGCTACGCTTTTCGGACTACTTAGAATTAAAGCTTAAAACGATTTGACGACTAAACCCTTTTTCGTAAGCTTAATTAAGACGAAGCTCGCGCTTACGCTAACCGCTATTTTAAAGCTTAAAACTTCGTTAAAAAGCACTTTTAGCGCGCTTAAGACCGCATAGCTAAATAAGCTAATAAATTAAAGCGCTCGGTTGACTTCGACGTTAATAATAAAGTTTAGTTAGATATGCGTTCATTTTTTATTTCTCGACCGTTAAAGAAGCTCGATAACCTTACGAACAAACCGTTCGAAGTTATCGATAACGTTTATAATAGTTTTAAACTTAAGCTTTTCGAGTTAATAAAAGTTCACTTAGTCTTTTACTTCGAACGGTTACGAAAAGCTTTTAATAACTTTACTTTTAAGCAAATCATTCTTGAACTTGACTCGATTAATATCATTAGCGAACTTAAGTATAAAGTAAAGAACATTTTAGCTATACGCTAAATCAAAAAGCATCTTAAATACCGCGCTTTTTAGCTTAGCCGCGATATTAACTTTACTTAATACTCCGCTTCCGATTTTATATACGCTCTTTTTAAAGTACGTAACTTTTATTTAAAACACAAAGAGCTCTCCGGCTTTTTTGCGAAGCTTTTTAAATAAATCAAGGCTTATTCGAACGGTATTAATGATTACGATCATTTAAGCAATAATAAAGTAATAGATAAACGCTCGAAGACGAGCTTTTTTCGAACGAAAGAGTAGTATAACGATACGCTAAGTCTTTTAGACGCATTTTATATGCGTTAAGCTACTTTTTTCTTTTTTTCTTTTGTATTTTTCGTATTCTTTTATTCTTCGCTTTTGACTTATAAACTATAGTTTACGAGTCTTTAGCGCTTTTACTTTCGTGTATATAGACTTTAGCTACTTTCGACTTTTACACTCGGTAGTTATTGATTCTAAGTTATTATTTTAAGATTCTCTTAAGCTTTTATATAAACCTTCGCGCTTTCGTGAGTTCCTTTAAGTAATCGCTTAAAGTCGTCACACAAGTTATTATAAACAGTTAATATTTTTTTTATATTAACTTTATACTTTTCTATCTTTTCTTTAGCATTATTATTTATCAACTTTATTATTAATTATTATGTTTTTAATCTGTTCTTAATACGTAAGCTACGCAAGCAGAACTATCGATAATATTACGAACTAGTGCATCTTTTCTTTCGATACTTTTATTAAATGCAAGCGCTATTATAATATTAAGTCAACTTGCATTTTCGTAAGTTATCTTACTCTTTATCTTATACTCGTTTTAACTCCGATTCGATAGCTCTTCGCAAAAGTCGTTGATGCTAGCATAGCTTTAATAAATGCAATAATAACTATAAATAATAAAACTAAGTCGGCCGATAAAGTTTTTCGTTTAAGCATAATTATAAATAATTTCTTTATTAAGACTCGCCGCGCTTTTACTTTTCGAATTAATAATGCTTTTTCTTTTCTTCGAGCTCGTATCGCCGCTGCTTCTTTTGCCGCCGCTAATACTAAAAGTTTTTTAGCTAGCTTAAGTCTCGTCTCGGCGTTACGCTTATTTGCTATTGTTATTACCGCCGATCTAGCTTCGTTAGATTTGCTGCGTTAAATTTTAATTATAATAAATCGAAATAATACTTTGCTAAGTAATTTCTTTTGCCGCGTAAATGTATATTGCGAGCTTTTTGTAATTCTCTTTCGATTTAATTACGATAAGTTGCTAATAAGTCTTCGTTTCGCTTATCTTCATCTTCGTTATCGTTATTACCTTTTGCTTTTTTTACTTCTTTTACGAAAAGGCTCCGCTAAAGTGCTCGCTAAGCTTTTAATCGCGGCAATACCGGTAGTTCTTCGCGAGGTTCTAGCCGTAGTAATACTCGTAATTCTTCGAAGGGTTCGAGTCGTAGCAATATCGGTAAGTCTTTGAAGGATGAAAGCAATGCTTAAGGTGCTGCGGAAGGCTTTCGCATTATTTTACTTAGCTTTAAGTTGTAAGGTCGAAAAGGTTTTTTTTCGCGTATCGGCAGCTTGCTAAGTAATTAATATAATAGATTTTTCGTATGCTCTTTTTAATCAACTTCCGAGTAAAGTCCGTTTTGTATATGTGACATGATCGTATATAATAGATCGAAAGCATATAGATGTAATAACGTAAAGCTTTTTAATATAAAAAAAGAAAAAGAAAAAAAAAAAAAAAGAAAATAAAGAAAACTAAACTTAAACAAAGAAAAAATTAAAAATCAAATTCAAACTCGTCTTTTTTTTACGTATAATTATGCTTTTATAACTTAATTACTTTTTATTGCTTCTTTATTACTGCTTATAAAGACTTTTGCGTATTAGCTCCGTTGCTTTTCCGTAGAGCTAAGTAATCGAATAATAAATCTATTTAAGCGCTTGATTTAAAAGCCGGATTCGATTACTTTATTTAATAAAAGCTGTTTTAAAAATCTTTTTATTTAAAGCTTAAAGCGAAGTGATGACGCTTCGAAAGTGTATCGCACGTAGAACTTTTTTAATCGATTGTTAGCAAATTTTCTATTTAATAAAGCTTCGTCTTTTTTTAACTTTTTTAATTTATAGTATCTTTTTATATTTACCGACGAAATTTAATAAAAGTTAAGCTATTGAAAATCCAGCTTCTTAACGTTAAATATATTTATTTTACGGATCGAATCGTGCTTAAAGATTAAGTTACTTACTTTTAAAAGCTTGATTCGAAAGTTTTTCTTATTATTAAAAGCATCTTTTCTTTTTTAATAGCAACGGGTTTTCTTAAATATAGCTTTCGTAGCGTCTTCGTTTCGCATCCGAAACTAGCGTACTCTTAACTCGATAAGCTTAATACGATTAATTATTAGCTTTTGAAATAACGTAGCTTAAGATTAGATTCGAGTTTTAATCGAAAGCATTGCTTTTTTACCGTATATTATATAAAAAAAAGTAAATCCGGTAAAAGTATATATCGAAGTGCGGTCGGCGAATAAAACGGTTAGCAATTGCGCAATCTAATCGGTACTTTTAAGCTTACTTAATGCGTTTTTAATTAGTTCGTAGCCGCGTTTTATTATTTTATTCGCTTAAAAGTAATATGCTAAGATTACGACTCGATTAATTCTTTAATTATTAAGTAAATCGATTACTTTTTTTTAAACTCCGAACTTTTATCGATTGTTAATTAAAAGAAAATCTTATAGCGGCAGATAATATCTTTTTAAATAAACTTAGCTATCGAGAACGAATCTCGAGTCCGAATCGCTTTCGCTTCGACTTATTTATTTATATTATCTTTAATAATAATTAAGTAGCTTTTGCTATTGCGTGCAAATAAATAAATGATATCGATAGCTTAGCGTTTTATTAAGCTATTAAATCGGGTGAAATACAATAGTTCTTCGAGCTTATTAGCTGCTCGGTAATAGCATTCTTTATAAGTTTTAACGAATCGTTTAACGTTCGTATAATATCTATTTTAAAAGTAGCGCTAAGAAATATAATAGTAAATTGATTTACGGCTTTTATAATTACTTTTATCGTAATAAGCCGTAATAATATTCGTTTTAATTCAAAGTTTATCGATTATTAATCGAGAGAAAAAGCTTTTCGTCGAAAGTTTTTAAAGTTTCTTATCGTTTACTTCGTACTTAATAACTTCTTTTTTAAACTTATAGCATTTTATTTTGTTTAAGTCTTTAAGTTTTCGTAAGGTTATTAAGAAAGTAATTATTTAAATTAATTTTAAAAAGTATTCGATTAAGTTTAAAAGACTTTCGTAATCGTAATCGTCGTCGGACTCGTTTAAGTTTGCATTTTCCGCTTTTTTCGAGCGTTAAAATATATTTTTAAAAATAAATTAACGAATATTTATTAAAAAGTTCGCCGAAAATTCTTTACAATCGTTTCGAGCTTTAATAAATCTTAAGTCGGCTAGCAAGCTATTATCGAACTTATTCTCGTCTTCGTCGCTTAAATCATCGAAGTGTTATAACCGTTTTAATAATATATCGATAATAATATAATCTTTATTAAAGATATATCGGACTTTAAAGTCGAAAAGATTAATTTAAGTTAGCTAGCGCGTAATTAAAGCCGAAAGTATATCGATAGCTTTTTATCGAAACTAAGCAACGAGCACTTTAACGTCGGTCTCGAAGATAAAGTGCACTTTAAAAATTTATTTATAGTTTAAGTTTTTTAAAAACTTTAAGTATTCCGCGGCACTTTCGTTTAATAACGTCGTAATTCCGTTTTGCTTCTGTTTAAGCTTCAGACTCGTACCGAGCTAATTGCACTTTGCTAAAAATAGTTTCGCGTTAGCCGATATATCTTTTTTATCTTTTTAAGCTAACGTCCGCTCTTATTATTATTTCTTTTTTTTAGTTTTCGTAATCGATTTTAATCAAAACCGAAGCCGTCGTTAAAGCGTTTTATAATATTCGTATAACTTTCGAATGCGCTTCGATCTATTATTAATTTATATCTTTTTTTATAAAATTATAAAAAGAATCAGCAATATATACGAATCTTTTAATTTAAATACGAAAGTAAAAGCAAAAGCTTAAAAATATTTTAATTTTAATAACGTTTTCGAAGGTTTTTTAATTATTAATCTTAATAACTTTATCCGCAATAAGTTCGCGATTTCTTAAATTGCATACGAATCTTATTATATTTATTTTATTTCGGCAAAATTATAATTTTTTTTTAATCGTAGCTTTAACGCGCTTAATTCGTTTTAAAGTCTTATCGATGTTTTAAATATATTCGAGTACGAATCGGCGTATACTCGAAAATGCTTTTTCGTCGAAATAATTTATTTATAATCTTTTTACTTTAATATCGTCGATAAATAGTATAAAAACTTTAAGTTGCAAAAGCTTTAAAATAAAATTAATTGTTCGGACGAATTAAGCGATCGAGTTCGTAGTATTTTACGAAAAAATAATGCATCGGAAAAGATTTAACAGTGTAAAGAAAGCGGTAAAGTCTTTATTCGATTAATAAAGTGTCTGCTAATCGTAATTTAAATAAAAGTCGATTAAGCTAGCTATCTAATAACTAAAAAACTCTTCGGCAAACTTATTTATAATTAAAAGTAAATTAACGTCTTTCCGTATAATTGCATTAAATAAAGTTATTAAGTTAATAAGTTTATATTAGCCCGGCTGCTTTTTAGCTATTAAGAACTATTGATTCCGGTACGGTCTTTCGTAATACTTTAAAACTCTTTTATTAAGCTTGTTTTAAAGCATTTTAATAATAATAAGCTATAAAGCTTTCGAATACGAATAATTAAAAGCTTGCTAAGCCGTGTATAAAATAGTTTTAAGTTTAATCGAAAGTGAAACGTCGTCGTAAAACTTGCTGCATTCTTGCTAAGCGAATGCGATTAATTTTTTTTTATTTAATATTATCTTTTTAAATGAATCCTTTTTTTTAAGCCGTAAAATATTATTAATATTCAAGTTCGCTATGCGTTCGAGTGTCATTCGAAAGCTTTTCGATATATCGGCAATGCGCGGAAAAAAGTATTGCTTGTATTTTCTTATTTTCTTTTATAGCGTATCTTTAGCTTTCGATTATGACGACACGCCAGGTCTCTTGGACGCACCCTACATACGCTAAGCTACTTCCCTCTTTTTTTCCTTCGTATTCTTCGTATTCTCTTATTCCTCGCTTTTGACTTATAAACCATGGTTCACGAGTCCTTAGCGCTCTTACTTTCGTATATATAAACCTTAGTTACTTTCGACCTTTACACTCGATAATTGTTGATTCTAAGTCATTACTTTAAAATTCTCTTAAGCTCTTATATGAACCTCCGCGCTCTCGTGAGTTCTTTTAAGTAATCGCTTAAAGTCGTTACATTATTAACAACTACTTTATTCCGCCGGGAACGGCTTTAATAATATTTTTCTTCTTTAGAATTCTTTAATAATTAAACGTTAAAAAACATTCAAACGATTCTAACGGTCACGAGAAGGCTTATTTTAAGTATAACTTAAAAGATAACACTTACATAACATAGCAACCTTCGCTTTGCGAATAAAATCTTTCGCATACTTCTTAAAGCTGCTTTAGCAGCTCTTTCTTTTTTTTCTACGGCTTAACTAATAGTTCTTTTTACTTAAAAAGAAGCTATTAATAAGCAAAACGATAAAGATGATCCTTCGGCCTTTATTAATTTCGAAGAAGCTTTAGCTTAACATTAAGCTCTTTTTTAGTCTTAGCGAAAAGCCGCTAAGCTTAAAAAGCTTTTCGCAAATATAAAAACCCGTAACGAAAAGCTCGATAAAAGCGCTAGCGAACAAAAAACCTTCGTTAAAAAAGCTAAAAAAGAAGCTCGTCGAGCTCGAAAAGAACTAAACTAGCTTCAAGCGGTCTTGCTAACTACGGAACGCTCGTCAGAGCTTCTTTAAGTTTTTTTCGAAGATAACTTTAAAAGCAAAGAGCTATATAAGCCTTCGATCCTTTAGACTACTCTTTTTACTTATAAAACCGCTAACCTTCGCCGCTTTTTCGCCGACGACGATAAACTACTTTTTCTTTATAAGCTAATTAACTTTCGTACTTTAGCTAAGTTTAACACTTTTAAAGCCTTTTCTTTAGCTTCTTAAGGTCGCGCTCGTATCGAGCGGATCTTTAACCTTAAACAAAAGCTTTTAAACAATATAAGCTATCGCGCACGCTATTAGCAAGCTCGCGTCTTCGATAACTTAAAAGCTTTCGAAGAATACTTCTTTATAAAACGCTAACGTAAGAACTACGTCTTTAATCAAACCGAAAGAACAGCTTATTTGTTTTTAGCCTTTTTAATTATAAATCGTAGCAACTTCGTAACCGCTTCGGAACTCGTTTAAATCGCTTTCGAGTTTTTAAACGACTTCGTTAAAAAAGCTAAAGCGTTAATTAAGTTCGAAAAACTTTATATAAAATTTAACTAATAATTCTAAGACTTTTATTTTGTTTTTTCGAAGCTTGCCGCTATCGCTAAAATCAAAGACGAAGACCGATTACGTAAGGCTTTGCGTTTTAAGATTACTAAAACGCTGCGCGACTAGCTTTATTTAGAATTTGCTAAGACTATAACTTTTAAAGACTTTTAAACCGCCGTCCAGCAGTTAGCTGCTAGCTAATACGCGTTTGCAAAGCTTTACGATGCTTTATAAGCTAAGTATAATACTTAATTCGCGAAGAGCTTTTATAATAAAGCTAGTAACGAATCTTGCTCGGCTTAAAAAGCAGCGGTCAAGCAAATCATTTATTACGAAAACCGCTAAAGTAGCTCAACTTCCGTCTCTTTTTTTACTTTTTAGCGCTAAACTTTTAATAGCTTTAGCGTTAATGCAAATCGATCTAATCGATCTAATAAATTCTTTTTTTTCGGAAACGCTTTTAAGTTAACGATCAAGACTTTTAGATCGTCTCGCAAAAACTCGAATACGCCGAAGCTCTTCTGCTATTACTTAATTAACGAAATAGAATACGGCGCTAGACTTAAATACGGCTCTTATTCGGATGACTCGGACGATAAGCCTTATTCCGACGCTCTTAAAGATCATTAAGAGCTCCTTTTTACTAACTCCGACGCTCTCGACAATAAAAGAAACGTCGAAGCTTAAGCAAAGCCTCTTTCTTAAGCTAGCTTCGAGATATGCGATACTTCGACCTTACGAAGCTTTTTGATAGTAAAGCTATAATTATACTCGTCACTTTTATTAAAAATAATCTTTCGTATAAAGTATTTGCTTTGCTCGACTTAAGAGCTAATAAGTACGCGCTAATTAACTTAGCACTACTTAAATCACTTTCTTTTTTTCTTAAACTTTTGATTTAACTTTTCTCGGCTTTATTCTTTATTAAATTATATAATAAAGCTCGTAAAGCTACTATCTTACATTTTGCACTTCTCAACTTTACGGTTGATAAGCGCGTCTAATCTTTTATTCTTTTTCTTATTACTAACCTTAGAAATTACAGCGTAATCTTCGGACGAGTATAACTAACTAAGTACTAGATTCTTTTTAATTGCGCTCGCCGCAAGCTTTATTAGCTTCGTTTTAACTTTCCGACCGCTACTTACGCTAAACTTATTAAGATTACACACTTTAATTAGCGTAAAGTAAACGCTCGTTATTAACACGACGCTAACAGACGTAATCGAGCTTTAGATCGCTTTTAAAGAGCTTACGACGCTAATTTACTTATGAAATATAGTTCACGAGTAGATTAAGCAGCAACGATAATCGTAAAATCACTTCTTTCTTTTTAGAATCGTCCTTTTTCTTTTTAGAATCGTCTTCTTTCCGCTTCTTCTTTTAAGATCGTTAAACCTTCTTCTTCTAATTATCTTCTCGTAAAGCCGTTACTCTTTCGCTTTACGAAAATCACTTTTTTTAAAAACTACGTTAAATCAATATTTTAAATAAACCGTAAGCTTATGTTAACCGATATCGCTTCCGTAGAACTTCTTTTACTCGTTAAACGCTCTCGCTAAACATTTAAGTACAAAATCAATAGAAACCTTAAAATCAACGGCGTTTCCGAACACGCTTTTTATATAATCGCTCGTTAAAAAGACGTAGAACTATTCTTTACGTCTTTTTATAAGCTCAATTGCTTAATCTTCGAGCGTTAAACGATTGCTTTTATTCAAGCTGACTATTAAGCAGCGCTAATACGCTTTATTAACGGCTTTATCTTTGCTATTGACTTTGCAATAGAACTGTTAAAGCTTATTAACGACTTTCTTATTTTTCTCGAATACTTTGATTATATATACGTGTTATTTAAAGCCGTTAATAACGTGCTAGCACTACACAAGCTTTACGATTATAAAATCGAGCTTTTCGAAAAGAAAGAGAAAGCGCTTCGGTATTTATTATTATATAAGATGTCGATCTTTAAGCTAAAGCTTATTAAAGCTTATTTTATCGATAATCTTAACAAAGGTTTTATCGAACTTTTAATAACGCTATTTGCAGCTCTAGTCTTTTTTGCTAAGAAGCAAAACGGTTCTTTCTGCTTTTGTATTGACTTCCGCGCGTTAAACAACTTTATTCGTAAAGATCGATACTTTTTCTTTTTAATCGATAAGACTTTCGCACGTCTTTTAAAAGCTAAAATCTTTATAAAACTCGACATTCGGCAAGCTTTTTATAAAATACGGATAAACCTAGCTTTAAAAGAGCTTATAACATTTAAAACACGCTATAATGCTTATAAGTACAAGGTTCTTTTATTCGGATTAATTAATAGACCCGCTACTTATTAACGCTATATAAATAACTTTTTCTTCGACTTTTTAAACATCTTTTGCACAGCATATTTAAACGACATCTTAATCTATTTTTCCGACCTTTTAAAGCACGCTTATTACGTCCGTTAAGTTCTTTAACGACTCGACGACGCTAGCTTTTAAGCTGATATTAAAAAGTGCGAATTTAGCACTATTAAAGTAAAATACTTAAGCTTTATTATTTTTATCGAAAGCTTAAAAGTAGATCCGGATAAGACTTCGATAATAAAGCATTAAGCGCTTTTTATAACCGTTAAAAGCGTTTAAAGCTTTTTTAGATTTTGCAACTTTTACCGCCGATTTATTCGAGATTACGGCGTGATCGTAAAGCCTTTAATACATTTAATTAAAGCTAACGTTCTTTTTTCATTTAATTCTTAATGCTAAAAGAGCTTCGACTTCTTAAAGCTCGCTTTAATTATTACGCTAATCTTATAGCATTATAACTAGAACCTTTTTTATATGCTAAAGACTAACGCTTTCGACGGCGTAATCGCTTTAATCTTTTCTTAAAAGCATAATTCCGATTAGCTATTAATCGCTTATTATTTTAAAACTATAGCTTTCCTTAAGCTTAACTACGTCGTTTACGATAAAAAGATACTGGCTATTATACGCTCTTTTATCAACTTCCGCGTCGAACTCGCCGGCTTTCTTTATTAAGTTTAAATAATCACCGACTATAAAACCTTAAAGTACTTTATGACTTTTAAGATTTTTAACGTTCGTTAAGCACGCTAAGCAAAGCTCTTTTTTAACTACAACTTTATCATCACGTATAAATCAAGTAAAAACAATCTATTAGCTAACGCGCTGATACGTCGCACCGAAAAGCTTTTTTTTTAAAATAGCTTTAAGCGCATTTAACGCTTGCAAACGTTGCTTTGCGCTGATAACGTTAACTTACGACTCTTAATCGAAGAGCTACGCTAACTTACGCTTTCGGAAACCGCCGTTATTATCGAAAAGATCGCGAAGCTCTTACCGACATTCCGAGTTATCGACTAAGTTTTAAAAGCTAATCGGACTGTTTTTAGTTTCATAGTATTTCGAATTCAAGCTTTTAAAGCTAAGTTTTTATTCGTAAACTACGGTTTACGAGCTAAACTTATTATAAAAAGCGATTTGCTGCTTTATAACGGCCGCTTATTAATTTTCGACGTTTAAAACTTGCGCTCGTTATTCGTTCGAGAAGTTTACGACTAAGTATTTACAATATACTTTAGCTTTCGCAAAACTTATAAGCTTTTTGCAATATAATACTATTAGCACGGTATAGCCAGATTCGTTAATTAGTATTGCCGCAATTGCTACGCTTATAAACGAGCTTTAATGCTTCGCGATAAAAAACTTAATTTACTTTAACTTTTCTCGATCTTTTCGCGCTTTTAAAAGCACGTTACTATAGATTTTTATAGTTTTAATAAAAACAAATACAGCTACGACAACGTTTTTATAATAATCGACCGCTTTTTTAAGCAAGCAATCTCGATCTTTTATTACAAGTCCATCGACGCTAAAAGCTTCGCTAAGCTTTATATCTATTATATCTACAAGTATTTTAAAGCTCTTTTAACGCTGACTTTTAATAAAAAACCTTAATACTAGTCCGAGTTCTAAAAAGAATTTAATAAGATCTTCGTAACTAAATTAACCTTTAATACCGCCGTACATTTTAAGATTAACGGTCAGATCGAAATTTACAATTAATACTTGTAAAAGCGCTTCCGTCCTTTCGTAAGCTATTATTAAGACGATTAAAATGAATTCCTTTTTATAATAGACTTCGCTTAATTAACGCTCTTTTACGACTCTTTCGGCGGTCTTTCTTTTTTCGAAGTAATCTACGGCTACGCTTTTCGGATTGCTTAAAATTAAAGCTTAAAACGACTTAACGACCAAACCTCTTTTCGTAAGCTCAATTAAGACGAAGCTCGCGCTTACGTTAACCGCTACTTTAAAGCTTAAAACCTCGCTAAAAAACACCTTTAGCGCGCTTAAGACCGCATAGCTAAACAAGCTAATAAATTAAAGCGCTCGGTTGACTTCGACGTTAATAATAAAGTTTAATTAAATATGCGCTCGTTCTTTACTTTTCGACCGTTAAAAAAGCTTAATAACTTTACGAACGGACCGTTTTAAATTACCGATAACGTTTATAATAGCTTTAAACTCAATCTCTTCGAGTTAATAAAAGTTCATTTAATCTTTTACTTTAAACGGTTACAAAAAGCTCTTAATGACTTTACTTTCGAGCAAATCATTTTTAAACTTGACCCGATTAATATTATTAGCGAACTTAAGTACGAAGTAAAGAATATCTTAATCGTACGCTAAACTAAAAAGCACTTTAAATACCGCGCTTCTTAGCTCGGCCGCGATATTAACTTTACTTAATACTCCGCTTCCGACTTTATATACGCTTCTTTTAAAGTACGTGACTTTTATTTAAAACACAAAAAGCTCTTCGACCTTTTCGCGAAGCTCTTCGAATAGATTAAGGCTTATTCGAACGGTATTGATAATTACGATTACTTAAGCAATGATAAAGTAATAAATAAACGCTCGAAAACGAGCTTTTTTCGGACGAAAAGGTAGTATGACGATACGCTAAGTCTTTTAGACGTACTTTATATACGCTAAGCTACTTTTTTCTTGTTTTCCTTCGTATTCTTCGTATTCTCTTATTCTCCGCTTTTGACTTATAAACTATAGTTCACGAGTCCTTAACGCTCTTACCTTCGTATATATAAACCTCAATTACTTTCGACCTTTATACTCGGTAGTTGTTAATTCTAAGTCATTATTTTAAGATTCTCTTGAGCTCTTATATAAACCCTCGCGCTCCCGTAAGTTCCTTTAGGTAATCGCTTAAAGTCGTCACATCGATAGCTTATATTAATTAACTTTATTACTTAATATTGCTTTTACGCCGTTTGCTTCGTTAATTAGCTTAATCTTTTTATCTTTAATCTTGTATATATCGAATATTTCAATTGAATTCGAAAAGATTTTTTTTTAAGTCCGATAAAATATCGAATTTTAATAATCGATATAATCGTAGTAATAAGTTATAAGGTCATCGGTGTTAACGGCATTTATTTAGCAAGTTATTAAAAGATCGCATTTCGTAAAAGTAAGAATATCGATAAACTGCTTTTAAATAATAAAGTCGTCTTTTTTTTAATGCTATAACGTTTCGCTTTCGAAATTAAGCGAAAAGCAAAAAGCTTTTAATATATCGACTTAAGCGCTTTTAACGAAGCCGGTTATTAGTTTTCCGAGTCGCTGTTGCTGCTATTCGAAAACTTATCGTAATAAATAAAGCTTATACTTTGCTTTTTTAAGCGATCGACGGCTTCGTCGTATTGATTCGTTTTATCGCTTACTTTAACTTAAGTAATTTAGCTCGTAAACGGATTAGTAATTATAGCAATAACAAAGCTACTTTTATAATTCGAAAAGTATCAGAAATCGATTTTCGCTTTGCGTACGAAAAAGTAATCGAGTATAAATCGAAACTTTAACGAATTTATAACGTAAAATCGAATACGGATCGTAGCACTTCCGATATTACTAAATATATTATTAGCGTATTCGATAAAGCGCAAAAAAGAACCGGTGATTATTCGGAAGCTTATCTTTTGATCGTAAGCTATAAAAACTTCGAATTTAATCGCGGCGTTATAAGTGATAACACTAACTTTCGCATTTGTATCGAGTGTAGCTTGCGTATTAATAATTAAAGATTGTTTAAGTATATTAACGATGACTTTAAGAGTTAGCGAATAATAATAACTTACGGGCGCAACCCTTAAGTGTAGCAACCGAGTGCACTCGGTTGCAACACCTTACTTACACCTTACTTACACCTTAACGTTTTAGTATAGC
>NW_006763045.1:1169951-1188829 GCF_000298775.1 Drepanopeziza brunnea f. sp. 'multigermtubi' MB_m1
CCACTAGTATCGCTTCTAGCATATAATAACGGCGGTAAAGTAGTAGCGGCGGTAAGGTAATAGCGGCGGTGAGGTAGTGGCGGCGGTGAGGTAGTGGCGGCAGTGAAGTAGTGGCGGCGGTGAGGTAGTAGCGGCGGTAAGGTAATGGCGGCGGTGAGCTAGTAGCGGCGGTGATGTAATAAAAAAAGCAAAGAGAAGTACGAGAAATATACAAGTTAAAAGTATAAGCTAGTTATAATGATAACGTAAAGTATTTTGCTCTTAGCACGTGCTTTTATTTATTACGATAAAGTTGATATTAAGTGTAAAAGAAGTTGATATTAAAATGTAAGTTGATATTAAGGTGTAAAGGTTGATATTAAAGTGTAAAGATTAATATAAAAGTTTAAAAGTTGATATTAAAGTGTAAAGATCAATATTAGAATTTAAAAGTTGATATTAAGGTGTAAAGATTAATATTAGAGTTTAAAAGTTGATATTAAAGTGTAAAGATTAATATTAAAGTTGAAAGGTTGATTCAAATAATAATATATCAAAAAACTCGTCAACCTTAAGATCAACCTTAATATACACCGATTATAATCGGTGTATAATCGGTTGATTAGTGTTAACTCGATGTTCACTCGGTGTGCACACGGTTGCTAAACGTAGGGGGTGCGCTCGTAAGAAAAGTATTTAAAGAATAATTAGTTAAACGTTAAAGCAAAGCCGATTTCCGCCGAAAAAAGTTTCGTATTACTTTCGATTGCGGTTTATAAAGTACGCCGATTTTTACGAATAAATTAATCGAGAAAAAAGTATTAAAATTAAAAAACATCGTAGAATACGGTTATAAAAAGAGTCGAAATAAAACCGATAATAAAAATAAAGCAAAACCGTTTTTAAATCGAAAGAGCTTCGAATATTAAAAGCGTAATGCGTCGGCGGTGCTTAGTTTAGCTATTACGAATGTTTTTTTGCAATTAAAGCTTAAACATTTAAGAAAATTCGAATAAGCGTTCGAGTTAAGACCGTTAAGTAATAGCATTTCGATATAAGATCCGTTTTAATCGAGCAGAAACTTATATAAAGTCTGCTTTATTAGTGATTCGGTTGTAAATCGAAATAGCAAAAAAAAAAAAGAAAGTAAATTCTTACGATAAAGCGCTTTATCGATAAAGCGACTCGAAACTTTATAAAATAGATCGTTATTAAATAAAAAGGTATTATTTTCTTTTTAAATAAGTCGTTAAAGCTTTAAAGCAAATCCGTCTTTTATCGTATTATCCGTCGCTTTTAATATAAGCTTGCTATTTATAATCAAGCAATCTTTTAAAGTCTCCGCAACGCTAACCGTAGCTTAAAGATAATTAATAGCGTTTTTATTAATAAAGGTTTGCTAAATCATCTTATCGATTATACTTTCGAAAAAAGATCGTTTAAAAATAAAAAAAGCAGCGAAGAACGCAATAATTTTATTAAGAGTTAAGTTTTTAAACAAATCGCGTTTTTTTAAGAGCTTAATACAAGTCGCTTTAGAATTTATTTTTAAAAAAAAGATCACTTTGTTAAAACTTTCGTATGATTTAATAGTTTTAAAAAGCTTAGCTTTTAGTTTAAGTATAGTTTTAAAAGCTTTTAATAGCGTAACAAGCAAATTGCGTAAGTCTTTCGGTCGTAAAGCGTTTCGGTTTAAAATCGCGGTGTAAACGAGCTTAAGTTTATCTATTTCTATTAGCTTAACGAAAGTAACTGTTGGATTGCTTCTAAGCGATTGGGAATATATTCGTAACTTCGTAAGGTCGTCAAAGTACTTGCAATTGCAAAACACTCGGTTGATAAGGTATCTGAATTCTGTCTGCTCTTTAAGGCTCAAGGGAGTTGATTCCTTCTATAGGATTAGAAGGAATCACGTGCACTAGCTAACTAATAAGCCTACTTGTCAAGTTAAAGGTCCTTTGACTGCTGACATGCTAAGCGAGGCATGCTAAGTGGCCCGTAAACCATGGTTCACGAGTGAGCTTCTTTAATTACTACTATTAGCTAGCTAATATCGATATAAAGATACCGACACCGGCAACTCTCTCTTTAGCAAGCAATGCTTTGCCAACTACTATATCGACCGGAAAAGGAAAGAAGGCAACTAAACAAAGGTAATCAAACAAAAGAAAAAAAACAATCTCCTTTTTCTTTCTTTTACAACGGCCTTTCTACTTATCTATCCACTTGCACCTTTAAGGTATTGGTCAAAACTAGCTATTGCAAAGAGGTATTAGCCCCGATTTTGGTCATAGCGTTAGCAAGGTTAGATTTTCTTCCAATCTAGCGTACCTTAAAGAGCTCTCGCCTCTCGTATGACTCTCGAATAGCTATAATATCGATTATAAGGCGCTTTTCCTTAATAGTTCTTAGCTTTACTATGCATTCGTAAAGCGAGTACGAGTTAGTGCATATTATTACAAAGAAATTAAAGATCTTTAGCTGAGCTGTGATTTGAATAAAAGTAATCGATATAACAATAGCTATATCGATACTTAAAGACATAACGTATAATTTAGAAGCTAATACTGCTTTTGTTATTCTTTTACACTTCTGTGACACTTAATAAAGGATGTTACTCGTTAAAATGAACTCGTTTTCATTTACGTAAGCTTTATTATTAAAGATAGCTACGAAACCGATTTAAAAGCTAAGGTTAGCGTTGTTAGCAAACGCTTCGTTTACGAATATAAAGAGCTTCGCAGACGTTAAGTCTAAAGGCACGTAATAGATCTTTCGAGTTAAGTAATCGATCAGCTACTAGATCACTTTATTAAAGGCTTTGTAATCTTCGTCTTTCGGTTCTTAATATTAAGCAACTATCGATAAAGCATAAAATGCTTTTAAGTAGCAAATAGTAATTAAATACGCTTTTCGGGCACGTTACTTTAAGTACTCTTTAGCTCGTATGGTTGAATCGAGCTTGATCACGGCAAGCCTCTTACTTTGCTTTTTTTAACTAACTAATACTTCGAACTCGTTTTTATTTAAAAATAGCTTGCATCTATTAAAAATCATCGGTTCGGCGTATGTAAAGATTTTTATTTCTTTGCTTCTTAGCTTAGATTTGACCAGTTCCTTTTCTTTTCTTGCTTTTATAGCTAGATTGACAATTATAAGAACATTATCTGTTTGTAAAGCAGCTACTCTTAATTGATCTTTATTAATTAACACAAAGAAGCAAGAATTAAAGCTCGATTGTTTTATTTCGAAGTTGTCCGTGAAATGCTTTGAAAAACGCTTATATTAATGCGTTCTTGCTTTAAGGATTTCGTACAAAAGGCTAGTTATAAAGAATAAAGTGCTAAAAAGAAATCGATAAGTGATCTCTTTAAGCGGTCGTACGACGATTATCCGTATAAGCTTCGTGTTTGATTAAGTATAAGCTTATATGATATCTTTATTATAGACTTAGCACTCGTAGTCTTTTATTAAAAAAAGAGTTAAAACACAATAGAGTCTTTAGCCCGCTCGTTGCATTATAAGTGATTCGATAAGTACTTTCGTTTTGCTTTTGTCTTGAAAAGCTTAGATTATTATACGAGACTTCTCGTATAACGTAAGTGTTTTTTTGCTTTTAATCTTATTAACAAACTTAGATCCGAAGATCTTAACGCTTTTAACACGTAGATCGGTGCTCGGAATCATTTAAAAGATGCTTTAAGCTATTAATCTAGTTAATTCTTTTGCTTTAGACTCTTGAAATAATGCTTTAAAGCTCTTAATGATTCTTTCGGCTCGTAGCTTAGCTAAGAGCTTATAGTCCCGGCGTTCTTTATCGGTAACTAATACTTCGGAGTCCTTAGTAAATAAAACGTAAGAATCGCTTTTTTTTTCGTCGGGCACGGTCAAGATACTAAGATCGTACTTCTAGTAAAGTATTTAGATTATCAGTATTGTTGATCTTTAAGAATTAGCAAGTTGAGGGTTAAAGGGTTTGTTTGCTAATCTTAGCGAGCTTTTTAGATTAAGCGACTTCGGTGGATTAAGCGAATGTTAAGGTTTAAGCGAATTTCGTAGTTCTAGCTCTTTTTCGCCTTCGCTTTAACCTTCGCTTTGATCTTCTTCTACTTTTACTTTAAGTATTTGCAATTCTTTTAGCAGCTTTTCAACTTTAAAGTAGTAAGGTTTTACTAAAGTTAACTTGAATTCCGTAGGTTTTAAACATGTTATTATGCACGTATGCCTTTGCTTGCTAAGCAGCTGAAAAGGGCCTTTTTACCTTTGATTTTCTCGCTATACGAGTACTCGTGAACTAATAAAGAGGTTTAAGGTATGCTTCGTAATTGGTTTATTTTTTTTCTTAAGCGCGTCTTTAACTTGCTTCGCGGCGTAGCATTTTCGTACTTCTTTTATAGCTTTGTTGATAGCAGCAGCACGCTTTTAAGTAAACGCGATAGATCGATCTTGTTCCGTTAGCTTTAGTAAGGTTTTAAAAACGAAGAGTATAAGAACTAAGCTATTAAGTCCCGCTGTATCGTTGATAGCTTTGATAGCTATTTAAAGCCGATCTTCTTTTAAGGCCTTAAGAAGCTCTTTTATAACGATCTTAAAAGCGCGTCGCACAAAGACGTAGTAGCGTTTTACTAGCTCGACGTTATGATAAGCTTCTATAAGCATTTGCTTTAAAGTGTTGCTAATACTTTTAAAATAATCTCGGAACGTTGCCGAATTAAAGTTAGTTCCGAGATCGTGCACGACGTTTGTAAAAGGTCCGACGTAAGTATTAACTTAACATCGATTAAATCTTTTAAATAAGTGTTATGCGGACATGCTTTTGAAGAAGGTAGCGGCTTAAAAATTAATAAAATCGTAGATAACGTATAATACGTTTTTGCTGTTAAAGTGTATTACATCGACGCATATTGTGTTATTAAAGTTAGTATTATTTTTAAGCTTGATATTAAACCTCTTCGAAGAGCGTTCGAATACTTAGCAATAGTAGCAAAACTTTTAGATATTGTAAAGCAAATCCCGCTTGAATTCGTGCTCGGCCTTTTTAAGAACAGCAGCAAATCGACTTGCTGAAAAGTGGCTAAAACGCTTGTAAATGGTCTTTAATTGCTTTTCCGTAAAGTAATAGTAGACGGTCTCGCTCTCGGTGCTGTAGTAAGTAGCAGCGTACTCTTTACTTAATAGTATTTACACGTGCTTAAACATCTTTACTATTAGTATTTCCTTTTTCCTTTAGATTAATACGTTCCGCAAGTTATTTAAGATCACTTTGTGCTTATTTATGTTAGCTAATAAGAATAAAAAAGGTACGTCGCTTTTTATAACGTAGAACTCCACTTGGCTTAAAAGTGTTTCTAAAGTAACTGCTTTAATAGAAGTAGCGGAGCCGATGCCGTATTTAACGGACTTCTCTTTTGCTCGAGATATATTTAATTGGACCTCGAGGTATTTCTTTTAAAGTGCTCGCAATTAAGGCAAGCTAGCGGTAAAGAAATTAGCTGCTTCGCTATTAATTATAAAGCTTATGAACACGTTTTTAAAGTACTTAAAAGCTATGTAAGTCTTTGCTTTGCTCGCGGGCACGTTTTAAGTCTCGATTTAGCTAGTAAAAGCGTAGAATGCCGTTTGAATCTTTAGTTGTTTATATACTTCGTTAGCGTTAAAGGTGTCGTAAGTAATTATAAAACTTTTCGATATATTAGCGTAGTTGCTCGATTCGAGTAGCTCGTTTAATAAGCTTGCGATGAACTGATCGAATTCTTTTGTAAATACAAGTAGCAAGCTTTCGATCGACGCTACGTATTAAAAGAATTTGCTTTTCGTCACTTTTTTTGCGTCTTTAAAGCTTTAGAACTTGGTTACGGAAGCTTTGCGCTCGTCGAAGGTGTAGTTAGTGCTTTAGCAACTTGGCTTTTTATAAATAAAACACCTTTTCTTACTTTTAGTAGCTTTAATAGCTTTTTTACCTCCGAAATATTAACGGTTTTAAATAAAGCATTCGTATTCTTCGTTTAAATCGGAGTTAGCTTTTAAGGCGTGCTAAAAGCAGGTGTGATCGTGTGGCTCGCTAGAGCTCGCGTAAGCTTTAGCTTTAGCGAAAGGTCGTGAGGTCTTAATTGCAAATGCAATTGCTCGGCGGATATCGGCAATTGCGGCGGTAAAAGTAAAAGCAAGATTCATCCGCGCAATAGTCGTTTTTAGTACGTTTTTATAAGCTGAATACAGCTTGTTAGCAAAGCTCCGATTATCTTTTAAACTTGGTCGTAAAGAGCTTTGAATCTTTTTGAGCTCTTTAGCGAGCTTTTTAAAGCACTCGTTAAGCGAGGTCTTTAGATTCTTTTTTTTAATTAAATCTAGCGAAATTTCTTTTTAGCGGTTGTATTTTGCTTACCGCCGGTGATTAGTTTCGAAGTGGTTTTTTATTGCAATAGCGTTCGCTTTAAAAGTCGGAAGCCTAGCTTTGATAACGTAATTATAATAAAAGGTTATAGCTTTTTTTGTAAGCATAATCGAGAACGCCGTTAAGTAGTCGTCGGAGATTAAACCGTATCGATTTGCTTAATTAGCAAAAATCTTTAATTAAGTCTTGAAGTCATCGTCGGGTCTTGAATACTTTAGCTTTTTAAGAAAACTTCGCGCGAATAAAGCTAATTCCTTCGCTTTTAAGTAAAGGTCTGCTGCTTCGAGCTTAAAGAAATCGTTTTTATTATCGTTAAGAGCACTTAGAATGCTATACGCAAGTGTGCTTTGCTTAACTAATAGTTTGATCGGTAAAAGGTTACCGATATAGTTACTAGTAGTCCGTCTTTTTTTAAAGTCCTTAAAAAGCTTATTTCCGGATCCGGGGTCTTTTAAAGGTTTGTTTCCGAATCTTTTTAATAGTTTAAAAGGTTTATTTTTACTTTTTCCGTACTCGTAGCTTCGATTTCTTTGCTAATCTTTTCCGTTCTTTTTTCGTCGGTTATCGTTAAGACCGTTAAAGCTATTCGGATCACCGGCTAAAACTTTAACTTAGTGATATCCGTACTTTTAAGCACGCTCTTAACGATTATCGTACTTTTAATATCTTTTTTATCGATACGTAGCTTGTTAAAAGATTTAAAGAGCTTGTCGGTACGTTCGAAAGTGCTAGATCCTTTTTTCGAGTTGCTAAGGTTAAGCACGGAAATCTGTACGCTGTCTTTAGTAAGAGCTGATTTTGCTCGGAATGCTCTTAGGTTTTGGTAGGTCTTCTTTTGGCGTGTAGCTCTCGTGGCTTCGTTCGTTGTTTAATCTTATAATGATCTTAAGACCGTTTTTGTTGCTACTCGGTCTTAGCTTTTCGAAAATTCGGCTATAGCCTTTGAGAAAGGGGTTTAAGGGCTGCTAAAGTGATTTTAGCTCTTCTTGTATGACTAGCGTATTGCGTAGCGATTGATAAATTAAGGACGAGTACGCTAAAGCGCTTCGTCGTAGCCCTTCGTTAGATTGTATAGCGTAAGTCTGTAATTCCGCCATTTGCTTTGCTATAGCTTTTATATTGCGTTTTATATCTTTCTTCTTTTTTAAAAACTCTTTTCGCAACCTTTAGATTTCTTTTCTTTTTTCCTTTTTGCTTAAGGTCTTTTTTTCTTTCCTTTTTAAGCTTCGCGAAAGTGGAGGTGGAAGTAGTTGAGGTGTAATATCTTCGTCGTCCGTAAGGTTTTCGGCGGTCCACCTTGAATCGAGGCTTAGAAGTGTTGCTTGTTGCTCTTTTATTTCTTCGAAGGTCTATTAGTGCTGCTGCTCGTCGTTTAATAGCTTGACTATCTTATTAGCGTAACCTTTTTGCTTTAAAAGGCATTATACGCTTTTAAATAGCAAGTGTTCTTTAAAGCTAATAAAAGTAGCAAACTTAAAGCTTCGTTTCGTATTATCTTTCGTTATTGTGAAGCTCGTTTAATTTTAGCGTAAGAAAGCGTGCCGGAATAAGCTTTATAAATCGTAGTCTTTTAGTCTTTTGCACTTCGCATTTAAGAAGTCTTTTATTATTGCTCGGGCCGTAATCTTATTGTCGGGCCTTGCGTATAATAGCTCGTTTAAGTCAAATGAGATGCTCGACATCTCGTCGTCTAGTCTCTTCGAGAAGCTTAAGAGTCTTAAGTATAATAGTCCTTTTGATTGAATAGCTAAGGGTTCCGTAAGTGATAATAAGACTCGAAAGGTATAATACTTTATTACTCTTTGTCGGCTAGACTTTTTACTTAAAAGTCTAGTTGCTCGATCGGCTATAGTTGTTGTTTGTTTATGTATAAGTCGATCTAAATTTGCTTAAGTTGCTATATATAGCAGGCGCGGCTCTTATAGCGTTGAAGTTGTTTAAAAGTGATTTGGTTCGGAATCACTCTTCCGTAAAAATAAAGAAAATCGGTAGTATAAGAAGCGACTTGGTACGGAATCGCTCTTCCGTTATAAAGGAAAAGTATCGTAATGAAAGGTATCTTCGCTATAAAGTCTTAGCTTCTTTGTGATTGATCACTTAGTAGTAAATCAACCATTGATTAGTATTAGATTGCTTTTAAGCGATTAAGAATATATTCGTAACTTCGTAAGGTCGTTAAAGTACTTGCAATTGCAAAACACTCGGTTGATAAGGTATCTGAATTCTGTCTGCTCTTTAAGGCTTAAAGGAGTTGATTCCTTTTATAAGATTAGAAGGAATCACGTGTATTAGCTAATTAATAGGCCTACTTGTCAAGTTAGAGGTCTTTTGACTGCTGATATGCTAAGCGAGGCATGCCAAGTGGCCCGTGAACCATGGTTCACGGGTGAGCTTCCTTAACTACTACTACTAGCTAGCTAATGTCGATATAGAGATACCGACAGTAACTTTAAATTAATTATAAATAAATTAAACTTTTGCTTTTGCTAAAAAAGCGTTTTTTAATGGATATAGCGTAACTCGAAAAGCTGCGTTGCGCGCTCGAGTTTTTACTAGTGCAGTAATAGCTTTCGTATTAAATACGCAAGCATATAAATCCGCTAATATAATATATCGTTAGCGAATTATATCCGAAGTATTAAAGTCGTTAATACGAAAAGCTTTCGCATTGCCGTCGTTAACTGCTCGAATAAGCGTTTTAGCGCGTTCTCGTGCAGCTTTTTTAATAAATTCTCGTTATGCTTTTAAAGCTTTATAACGTCGCTTTAAATTAAGATTATTTATCGTTTTACGAACTTTTTTTAAAACTTGCTTGTACTTAAAAGTATCGTTTCGAAATTAAAACGAGATCGATAGTATTTTTTTTTAATATAATCCGACATATATTAAGTCCGCTTCGTTAAAGTAAAAAGCTAATCCGTATTAAAGCATAAACAAGTAGCACTAATTCTAATATTTATAAAGCTTTTGTTAATAGTTAAGTAGATCAGCAGTTTGTTAGTATTAATAGAAAATATACGTAGAATCGTTTAACGACCGTTTCTTTTTCGATATAGCGTAGCTTCGGCTCGAATAAATATCGGCTGTATTAATCTCGTAAACTCGATGTAAAGCGATCTTTTAAGTCTTTCCGTATTAAGCTGCTTTTAATAAGTTTATATAAGCCTCTTTTAATACGAGTGCGAAGCTGTCGATGAGTTTTAAATAAATATTAACTTTCGTTAGCTATTTTATAAGAGATTCGATCTTTAAATCAAGATCGACGAATAAGATAATCGAATTCGCAACGGTAATGCTTACGCAATAAAAAAGAAAAACATAAGTACTATCGGAATAAGTGTTATAAAAAAAAGAAACGTATAAGTTTCGCTTGCTTTCGAAAATAATAAACGATACTTAAAAACGAAAGTTTTCGTTTTAATAAAGATTATAACGAAAAAAAACCTTAAAGATCTTAGCGTAATCGTATTTTTTAATCCGTTTCGCAATAATCTGTTTTTGCTTGATTAAGTCGCTTATTATAGTATATATTATATTATAAGACTGCAAGTGATTTTCTTTAAGTTTAACGTTTTTAAAAGTCCGATTTTATATCGATAGCAATAAGCATTCGAAGAACTTTTATTTTAATAAAAGATATAGCAAACCGCGTAATTGTATTATAATTATAATATCTCGATTTTAATCGCGAATAAAAGTCGCTTAATCGTTTTTTTTTTTTTAATTAATGTTGGATTGCTTCTAAGCGATTAGGAATATATTCGTAAGGTCGTAACGGTCGTCAAAGTACTTGCAATTGCAAAACACTCGGTTGATAAGGTATCTGAATTCTGTCTGCTCCTTAAGGCCCAAGGGAGCTGATTCTTTCTATATGATTAGAAGGAATCACGTGCACTAGCTAACTAATAGGTTTACTTGTCAAGTTAAGGGTCTTTTGACTGCTGACATGCTAAGCGAGGCATGCTAAGTGACTCGTGAACCATGGTTCACGGGTGAGCTTTTCCTTACTTACTATTACTAGCTAAGGTCGATATGGATATACCGACACCGGCAATTCTCTCTTTGGCAAACAGTGCTTTGCTAACTATTATATCGACCGAAAAAGGAAGGAAGGTAATCAAACAAAGGAAAAACAATCTCCTTTCCTTTTCTATAGCGGCCTTTCTACTTATCTATCTACCTGCACCTTTAAGGTATTGGTCAAAACTAGCTCTTGCAAAGAGGTATTAGCTTCGATTTTGGTTATAGCGTTAGCAGGGTTGGATTTTCTTTCGATCTAGCGTACTTTAGAAAGCTCTCGCTTTTCGTATGACTTTCGAATAGTTATAATATCGATCATAAGGCGCTTTTCTTTAATAGTTCTTAGCTTTATTATGCACTTATAAAGCGAGTAAGAGTTAGTGCACATAACTACGAAGAAATTAAGGATTCTTAATTAAGCTGTGATTTAAGTAAAAGTAGTCGACATAGCAATAGCTATATCGATACTTAAAGATATAGCGTATAATTTAAAAGCTAATACTGCTTTTGTCATTCTCTTGCACTTTTGTAACACTTAATAAAAGATGTTACTCGTTAAAGTGAACTCGTTTTCATTTACGTAAGCTTTATTGCTAAAGATAGCTACGAAACCGATTTAAAAGCTGAAGTCAGCGTTGTTAGCAAACGCTTCGTTTACGAACACAAAGAGCTTCGCCGTTTTTAAGTCTAAAGGTACGTAATAGATCTTTCGAGTTGAGTAATCGATCAGCTATTAGATCACTTTATTAAAGGCCTTGTAGTCTTCGTCTCTCGGTTTTTAATGCTAGGCAGCTATCGATAGAGCATAAGATGCTTTTAAGTAGCAAATAGTAGCTAAATACGCTTTTCGAGCACGTTGCTTTAAGTACTCTTTAGCTCGTGTGGCTAAATCGAGCTTAATTACGGCAAGCTTTTCACTTTGCTCTTTTTAACTAATTAACACTTCGAACCCGTCTTTATTTAAAAATAGCTTGCATTTATTAAAAATCATCGGTTCGGCGTGTATAAGGATTTTTATTTCTTTGCTCTTTAGCTTGGATTTGACTAACTCCTTTTCTTCTTTTGCTTTTATAGCTGGATTAATAATTATAAGAACATCATTCGTTTGTAAAGCAGCTATTCTTAGCTGATCTTTATTAATTGATATAAAGAAGCAAAAATTAAAGCTCGATTGCTTTATTTCGAAGTTGTATGTAAAATGCTTTAAAAAACGCTTATATTAATGCGTTCTTGCTTCGAGGATCTCGTATAAAAGGCTAGTTATAAAGAATAAAGTGCTAAAAAGGAATCGATAAGAGATCTTTTTAAATAGTCGTACGACGATTATTCGTATAAGCTTTGTGCTTGATTATGTATAAGCTTAAGTAATATTTTTGTTATAGACTTAATACTCGTAGTCTTTTATTAGCGAAAAAGCTAAAGCATAATAGAGTCTTTAGCCCGCTCGTTATATTATAAGCGACTCGATAAGTACTTTCGTCTTGCTTTTATCTTAAAAGGCTTAGACTATTATACGAGACTTCTCGTATAGCGTAAGTGTTCTTTTGCTTTTAATTTTATTAATAAACTTAGATCCGAAGATCTTAGCGCTTTTAGCACGTAAATTGGTGCTCGAGATCACTTAAAAGATGCTTTAAGTTATTAATCTTGCTAATTCTTTTGCTTTAGACTTTTAAAACGGTGCTTTAAGGCTTTTGATGATCCTTTCGGTTCGTAGCTTAGCTGAAAGCTTATAGTCTCGGCGTTCTTTATCGGTAACAAACACTTCGGAGTCTTTAGTAAATAGAACGTAAGAATCGCTTTTTTTTTCGTCGAGTACGATCGAAATATTAAGATCGTACTTTTAGTAAAGTATCTAGACTATTAGTATTATTGATCTTTAAGAATTGATAAGTTGAGAGTTAAAAAAGCTGTTTGCTAATCTTAGCGAGCTTCTTAGATTAAGCGACTTCGGTAGATTAAGCGAATGTTAAGGTTTAAGCGAATTCGATAGTTCTAGTTCTTTTTCGCTTTTACTTTGATCTTTTTCTACTTTTATTTTAAGTACTTGCAACTCTTTTAGCAGCTTTTCAACTTTAAAGTAGTAAAGTTTTATTAAGGTTAACTTGAATTCCGTAAGTCTCGGACATGCTATTATATACGTATGCCTTTGCTTGTTAAGTAGCTGAAAAGGGCCTTTTTATCTTTGGTTTTCCCGCTATACGAATACTCGTAAACTAATATAAAGGTCTAAGGTATGCTTCGTAATAAGCCTATTCTTTCTTTTAAGCGCGTCCTTAACTTGCTTCGTAGCGTAACATTTTCGTACTTCTTTTATAGCTTTATTAATAGCAGTAGTACGCTCTTAAATAAACGCGGCAAATCGATCTTGTTTCGTTAGCTTCGGTAAGGTCTTAAAAACGAAGAGTATAAGAATTAAGCTATTAAGTCCCGCTGTGTCGTTAATAGCTTTGATAGCTATTTGAAGCCGATCTTCTTTTAAAGCTTTAAAAAGCTTTTTTATAACGATTTTAAAAGCGCGTCGCATAAGGACGTAGTAGCGTTCTATTAGCTCGACGCTATGATAAGCTTTTATAAGTATTTGCTTTAAAGTGCTGCTAATACTTTTAAAGTAGCTTCGGAACGTTGCCGAATTGAAGTTAGTTCCGAGATCTTGCACGACGTTTAAAAAAGGTTCGACGTAAGTGTTGATTTAGTATCGATTGAATCCTTTAAGTAAGTGTTATGCGGATATGCTTTTAAAGAAGGTAGCGGCTTGAAAATTAATAGAATCGCAAACGACGTATAATACGTTCTTGCCGTTAAAGTATATTATATCGACGTATACTGTATTATTAAAGTTAGTATTATCTTTGAGTTTGATATTAAACCTTTTTAAAGAGCGTCCGAATACTTAGCAATGATAACAAAACTTTTAGATGTTGTAAAGCAAGTCCTGTTTAAATTCGTGCTTAGCCCTTTTAAGAATAGCAGCAAATCGACCTGCTAAAAGGTGGCTAAAACGCTTGTAGATGGTCCTTAATTGCTCTTTCGTAAAGTGGTAATAGACGGTCTCGCTTTCGCCCTCGGTACTGTAATAAATAGCAGCGCGCTTTTTACTTAATAGCATCTATACGTGTCTAAATATCTTTACTATTAGTATTTCTCTTTTCTTTTAGACTAGCACGTTCCGCAAGTTATTTAAGATCACTTTATGCTTATCTATATTAGCTAATAAGAATAAGAAGGGTACGTCGCTCTTTATAACGTAGAATTCTATTTGACTTAAAAGAGTATTTAAGGTAACTGCTTTAATAAAGGTGGCAGAGCCGATACCGTATTTAACGGACTTTTCTTTTGCTCGAGATGTATTTAATTAGACTTCGAAGTACTTCTTTTAAAGTGCTCGTAGCTAAGGTAAGCTAGCGGTAAAGAAATTGGCTGCTTCGCTGTCGATTATAAAGCTTATAAAGACGTTTTCCGAGTACTTAAAAGCTATGTAGATTTTTGCTTTGCTCGCGGGCAAGTTTTAAATCTCGATTTAGTTAATAAAAGCGTAGAATGCCGTTTGAATCTTTAATTGTTTATATACTTCGTTAGCGTTAAAAGTGCCGTAAGTAGTTATAAAACCTTTCGATATATTAGCGTAGTTGCTCGATTCGAGCGGCTCGTCTAGTAAGCTTGCGATGAACTGATCGAATTCTTTCGTAAATACAAGTAGCAAGCTTTCGATCGACGCTATATATTAAAAGAATTTGCTTTTCGTTACTTTTTTTGCGTTTTTAAAGCTTTAGAACTTAGCTACGGAAGCCTTGCGCTCGTCGAAGGTGTAGTTAGTACTTTAGCGACTTGGCTTTTTGCAAATAAAACACCTTTTCTTACTTTTAATAGCTTTAGCAGCTTTTTTACTTTCGAAGTATTAACGGTCTTGAATAAAGCATTCGTATTCTTTATTTAAATCGGAGTTAGCTTTTAAGGCGTGTTAAAAGCAGGTGTGATCGTGTAGCTCGTTAAAACTCGCGTAAGCTTTATTCGCTTTAGCGGGTCGGGAGGTCTTAGTTGCAAATGCAATTGCTTAGCGGATATCGGTAATTGCGGCGGTAAAAGTAAACGCAAAGTTCATTCGTGCAATAATAGTCTTTAGCACGTTTTTATAAGCCGAATACAGCTTGTCGGCAAAACTCTTATCGTCTTTTAAACTTGGTCGTAATAAGCTTTAAATGCTCTTGAGCTCTTTAGCGAGCTTCTTAAAGCACTCGTTAAGCGAAGTCTTTGGATTCTCTTTTTTAATTAAATCTAGCGAAATTTCTTCTTAACAGTCGTATTTTGCTTGCCGCCGATAGTTAGTTTCGAAGTGGTCTTTTATCGTAATAGCATTAGCTTTGAATATCGAGAGCTTAGCTTTGATCACATGATTGTAATAAAAGGTTATAGCTTTTTTTATAAGCATAATCGAGAATGCTATTAAGTAGTCGTCTGATGTTAAGCTGTATCGACTTATTTAGTTAATAAAAATACTTAATTAAGTCTTAAAGTCATCGTCGAGTCTCGAATACTTTAGCTTTTTAAGAAAGCTTTTTGCAAATAAAGCTAACTCTTTCGCTTTCGAGTGAAGGTCTGCTGCTTTTAGCTTAAGGAAATCGTTTCCGTTATCGTTAAAAGCGCTTAAAATGCTATACGCAAGCGTGCTTTGCTTAATTAATAGTCTGATCGGTAAAAGGTTACCGATATAGTTGCCGGTAGTCCGTCTTTTTTAAAAGTCTTTAAGAAGCTTATTTCCGAATCCGAGGTCTTTTAAAAGTCCGTTTTCGAATCTTTTTAATAGTTTAAAAAGCTTATTTTTATTTTTTCCGTACTCGTAGCTTCGATCTCTTTGCTAATCTCTTTCGTTTTTTTTTTCGTCGGTTATTGTTAAGATCGCTAAAGCTATTCGAGTTACCGGCTAAAGCTTTAGCTTAGTGATATCCGTACTTTTAAGCGCGCTTTTAACGATTCTTATACTTTTAATATCCTTTTTGTCGATACGTAGCTTATTAAAGGATCTAAAGAGCTTGTCGGTACGTCCGAAAGTGCTAGATCTCTTTTTCGAGTTGCTAAAGTTAAGCACGGAAATCTGCACGCTGTTTTTAATGAAAGCTGATTTTATCCGGAATGCTTTTAGGTTTTAGCGAGTCTTCTTTTGGCGTGTAGCTGCTATTGCTTCGCGTATTATCAAGCTCGATTATGTTTTCGAGGTCGTTGTTATTGCTACTCGATCTTAGTTTTTAAGAAACCCGGTTGTAGCTTTTAAGCAAAAGATTTAAAGGCCGCTGAAGTGATTTTAGCTCTTCTTATATAATTGGCGTATTGCGTAGCGATTAATAAGATTGATGAATTAAAAACGTCGAATACGTTAAAGTGCTTCGTCGTAGCCCTTCGTTAGATTGTATAGCGTAGGTCCGTAATTCCGCTATTTGCTTTGCTATCACCTTTATATTTTGCTTTATATCTTTCTTTTCTTTTGCAAACTCTTCGCGTAACTTCCGAATCTCTTCCCTTTTTTCTTTTTTGCTTAAGGTCTCTTTTTCCTTCCTTTTTAAACTGCGCGGAAGTGAAAGTGGTTAAGGTATAATATCTTCGTCGTCCGTAAGGTTTTCGGCGGTCTACTTTGAATTAAAGCTTAGAAGTGTTGCTTATTGCTCTTTTATTTCTTCGAAAGTCTATTAATATTGCTGCTCGTCGTTTAAAAGCTTGACTATCTTATTAGCGTAGCTTTTTTGCTTTAAAGGGCACTATACGCCTTTAGACAGCAAGTGTTCTTTAAGGCTAATAAAGGTAGCAAACTTAAAGCTTCGTTTCGTATTATCTTTCGTTATCGTAAAGCTCGTTTAATCTTAGCGTAAAAAAGCGTGCCGGAACAAGCTTTACAAGTCGTAATCCTTTAGCCTTTTACACTTCGCATTTAAGAAGTCTTTTACTATTGCTCGGGCCGTAATCTTATTATCGAGCTTTGCGTATAATAGCTCGTTTAAGTTAAATAAGATACTCGATATCTCGTCGTTTAACTCTTTCGAAAGGCTTAAAAGTCTTAGGTATAGTATTTCTTTAGGCTGAATAGCTAAGGGTTCCGTAAGTAGTGATGAGACTCGAGAAGTATAATACCTTACTGCTCTTTGTCGGCTAGACTCTTTATTTAGAAGTCCAGCTGCTCGATCGGCTATAATTGTTGTCTGTTTGTGTATAGGTCGATCTAAATTTGGTTAAGTTGCTATATGTAGCAAGCGCGGCTCTTATAGCGTTAAAGTTGTTGTTCGAAAGTGACTTGGTTCGGAATCACTTTTCCGTAAGAATAAAGAAAATCGGTAGTATAAGAAGCGACTTGGTACGGAATCGCTTTTCCGTTATAAGAGAAAGGTATCGTAATAAAAAGTATCTTCGCTATAAAGTATTCCTAGCTTCTTTATGATTGATCACTTAGTAGTAAATCAACTACTGATTAGTGTTGGATTGCTTTTAAGCGATTAAGAATATATTCGTAAGGTCGTAATGGTCGTTAAAGTATTTGCAATTGCAAAACACTCGGTTGATAAAGTATCTGAATTCTGTCTGCTCTTTAAAGCCCAAGGGAGCTGATTCCTTTTATATGATTAAAAGGAATCACGTGCACTAGCTAACTAATAGGTTTACTTGTCAAGTTAAGGGTCCTTTGATTGCTGACATGCTAAGCGAGGCATGCTAAGTGACCCGTGAACCATGGTTCACGGGTGAGCTTTTCCTCACCTACTACTACTAGCTAAGGTCGATATGGATATACCGACAATTAATAAAAGTGTTTTGTATTTATATGTCTTTAATTAAAAATGACTATCCGGTTTAAATCGCGTGTATTTCGATAATAAAGTCTATTATAAAATCGCGAAAAAAATCGATCAGCTTTTTGCGTAAAGCATAAAGATATTTAAAGTCGATTGCGTTTAGCTTCGTTTATAATTATAACGAAGATTCGAAAGTCGAGTTTTTTTAAGTATATAAAAACTAACGATAGCGAAGCTTTACTTAAAAATAAAGTTTAATTAAGTCCGCTCTTTTAAGCTAAAGCTTTAACTTAAAGCTGAGCTTTTATTAAAGTCAAATCGACTTTTCCGGCCGCTGCTTTTGCAAAGTTAATAAAAAGAAGTAATAAAAGCGTTTTAATAAAAAATAAGTAAAAAGATTCGTTGCGAATGCGAATTAAAGCAAAGATCTTTCCGTCGGACTTAGCGTAAAAGCAATAATAATAAAGTTCGTAAATTTCTTAACAATTTTACGAGTAATAACTTTATCCGCTATGCTTTAAATCGATACGACGAATTTATCGTTTATTTTAAAGTATTAAAAAATAATACGTTGCGTATTCGCTTTCTTTTTATTTAAAGCTTTTACTTGCGTTTTTACTTTAGCGTAATTAAAGTTGTCGAGCTAATCTTTAACACTTATAATAAGCTTTATAAGTACTTGATTATTTATATTTCGCTACTCGTTTTAAAGACGTTTAATAAAGTTGTAATAAAATGTTATTGCTTCGTTTAATTAAGTCGGCCGTAATATTACTTCGAAAGCGGCGGTTTAATATCTTACTTATCATTTTTCGAGCTATCGAAACGAAAGCAGTTCGAAAAGATTAAAAGAATTTTAAAACGTTAAAAAATAAAATTGTTTGCAAGTTTAAATAACAAGAAAAAGCCTTATTAAAGGTTCCTTTAAATTCAAGAAATAATGTAAAGGTGTAATTAGCGTAGTCAATTAACGAAGAAGTTGAAAAAGTAGTATTTTCGAACTTTATTATTATAGCAATATTAGTAATCTTGATTTTAGTAATGATTTTAGCAAAGATCGGAAATATTAAATATTAATATAAACAACTTAAAGTATATGCATAGCTATTAGTAATAGTAAAAAGTTGATAAGTTGAAAGTTAAAAGATTAAAAGGTTGTAGGCTGCTCTATGGGGCCCTATAGGGCCCTATGGAAATTCGAGTCCTCCCTACGGGGGAACCTACGGGGGGTACAAAAATCGGCCTTCCCCATAAGGTTTCTCTATATATATATATTCATATCACGTGGCCTCGCTTAATAGCTTAAGCGCTAAGAAGTTTACTAAACACGTGCAAAAGAGCACGTGCAAGGCTAGACTGTATAACAGATTTACTAATCGATTTACTAATCATATTTACTAATCACATTTACTAATCATATTTATTAATTATATTTATTAATTATATTTATTAATCGATTTACTAATCATATTTACTAATCATATTTACTAATCATATTTACTAATCATATTTACTAATCACATTTACTAATCATATTTATTAATCACATTTACTAATCATATTTACTAATCACATTTACTAATCATATTTACTAATCGATTTACTAATTACATTTACTAATTATATTTATTAATCGATTTACTAATCATATTTACTAATCACATTTACTAATTATATTTGCTAATCACATTTACTAATCATATTTACTAATT
>NW_006763045.1:1190677-1204593 GCF_000298775.1 Drepanopeziza brunnea f. sp. 'multigermtubi' MB_m1
TTATATTTTATTTTTCATAATGGATTTATTAATTATATTTACTAATTATATTTATTAATTATATTTATTAATCACATTTACTAATCACATTTACTAATTATATTTATTAATCACATTTACTAATTATATTTAATCATTATATTTACTAATAACTTTTACTAATCTTATTTACTAATCTCATTTATTAATCGATTTATTAATAGATTTACTTATCGATTCATTTAAATAAGAAAAAAGCAATTGCAATTATATATATATATATATAATATACGTAGCTTTAATTTAAGAGCTCGGCAAGCACGTGCAAGTTAAATCTTTTCAAGTAACGTAACTTATAACTAGCCCTACTTTAAACCCATGGGGTTTCCTTATCCCCCGTAGGTAATTTCACTTAAAAAAATCCTTCCTATGGGGCTTTAAAAAAAAAATCCCCTATCGGCCAAGGCCCCATGGGGCGAATGGGGAGGAAAACCCCGTGGGGCCCCCACCCCATGGAGCAGCCTAATTCAAATGAAAAAGACTCTTATTAAAGTTTATAAATAAAGCTCTTACTTAAAGCAGATTTGAAAAGAAAACAAAAAAGATATAAAAGTGTTTTACAAAGAAAAACAATAAAAAAGCCGAAAAACCTGATTATAAAAGAAAAAACTAAAAGACTAATCTAATTTGCTCGCTTGTTTTAAGAAAAAAAAAACTATTTTAATCTTTAGTTCTCGTTTTCTTATTTAATTGCATTTAAAAAAGCTTTCTCTTTTTAAATAAGCTATCTTTTTCTTTTGCTAACTGATTCGAAAAGTGATTAACAGCGTTATTAGCTAATAGAAAAAGATACTGCGTAATGCTCGTCGAGTTTTTAACCTTGTTTTTTATTCGAAAAATAAAAGATCTGCGCGATAAAGCTTAAAAAGATCGAGTCTTAACTTCCGATAAAGATTCTTAACGTAAGATTAAAGTAGCTTTTATTTATATTTTCCGTTTTAAATCGGACTAATTGATTTTCTTTACTTCTTTTTATTTAAGCTCGTTTTCCGATAATAATTAGTTTTTTTAATTCTTATTGCTTAACGTATTACGTAATTAAATAGCGGTATAAGTCACGTATTAATTGTTTAGATTGCCGTCAATTAAGCTGAAAATCTAAAAATCTTTTTTATTAAAGCTTTTTTATTAATCAAGATATATTTTAATAAATTCTTTTTATAAAAAGAAAAGCGCGGACTTATAGACTTCGTTAAGATCGGTATTAAAGTAATTGCAATTATAAATCGCGAAACTAAACTTCTAGCCGTTTTTTTATTGCTAAGCTGCTTAAGCGTAATCGTTCGGTTATAAGCTTTCTTTTTTCGGCTAGTTACCGACTTATCTTTCCGTTTTTATAATAAACTAGCTGAAACGAAAAGTAGCCGATCTATTATTACGTTTCGCGAGCAATTTAACGAATTAAAAAAAAGTATAGTTGTTTTTAATTTTAATATAGCTATTAGCTTGCTCTTTGCAATCGATATAAAAGAATAATCAAGTAAAAAGAATCTAATTTAAAGTGCTAATTTTGTTTATTAAGTAATACGATTAATAATATTCGAAATTCATTATTAACAAAATCAAGTAACTCGCTATTTCGTCGATAATAGCATCCGATTGTAATTCTTTTAAGTCCGAGATCATTTACTAATCTAGCTTAATAGCGTTGCCGACTTCGTCGGCGCTAATAAAAAGGCTTTATAAAAAGAAGTCGCAAAGCAAGAACTAAAGTCTTCGTTTTCTTTATTATAAATCACGTTTCCGAGGGCAAGCGTTTGTTCGAGCTTTTTTAACGAGTGCTAAGCTATTAAATTTAATGATTTTTATACGAGCTTTAATACGAATGCGAAGCTCTTTATCGGTCTTGATTTCGAAAGAAAAGAGATCATCGCGGTCGGATTTAAAAAAGTCTAAGTCGTTAAGACGTACAATTCGCTTAACGATCTTTTTTGCTCGAAGTATAATTTAAAAAAAGTAATAAAGTGTATAAAAAAAAAGTAAATTGTAATTAATCTTTTATGTTTTATCGATCGTAAAGATCTTAAAAGAAAAAAGATTTTATAAGTTTATAAGAATATTAATTTAAGTTTGCGCCGCTACGATTAAATCTTTTAAAACTTTAATAGTTTAATAAAGTAATTAAAAAGAATCGATCTTTATCGTTTAAAACTACATTTAATCAAAAAAGACTAAGTTAAATAAGTTAATAATAAAAGTGCTTTAATTACGTAATATTAAACTTTTAATACTTTAATCGCCTTTTTAAACTCTTTAAATTATCGCTTAGCTAATAGCTTAATCAAACCGTCGGCGACTTAGTTAATTTATAATAGCGACTTATTTTAAATCTATTAAGCTATCTCGTACGGCTTTTTAAATAAATATATAACGAAAGTAAATATGCTTAGTTCGATAGTGAAATTAAGTGTTTTTAATTAGTACGATCGCTTTCTAATTATCGTAATAAATCAAAACTAAAACCGTCTTTTCTTACGAAAGTATTTCGATTAAAAAGCGTTAAAATTAAATTGCTTTTTTAACGGCTTTCGTCTCGGCTATTAATTCGGATTCACACGAAGATAAAGCAACGGTAAGTTATTATTTCGAAAACTAATTAATTGCTCCGCTTCCGACGTTAAAAACAAAGCTTTTTATAAATTTGCGTATTAATTAATAATTATTTTAATTCGCGTCGAAAAAGCCGGTCAAGTCGCTTAAGTCTTTTTAGTAAACGAATTTATAACGAATAGTTTCTTTTAAATATCGAACGATGCGTTTTGCTGCTTTTATATATTTTATAATTAAATTTAAAATAAAACGATTAGGCTGCTCTATAGGGTGGGGGCCCCATGGTGTTTTCCTTCCCATTCCTTTTATAAGGTCTTGGCCGATAAAGGACTTTTTTTTTTAAACCTTATAAAGAGGATTTTTTTTAGTCAAATTCCTTACGAAGGATAAGGAAACTTTATATGTTTAAAGTAGGACAGCTAAAAATAATATATATAAGGCCGTTAAAAATAAAACAAATTTACGAATATTTATTAATTTTACTTAATTATTATATTTATTTATTATATTTATTAATCATATATATTATACTTTACAATTACATTGTATTATATTATAATAAACTAAAATTATTAAATAAAACTTTTATTTATGATTTTTCGTAATTTCTTAATCAACGCTATATCTTTGTTTTGAATCGTTACTCGTTTAGCGTGAATAGCATATAAGTTCGTTATTAAAAGTGATTAGTAAATCGATTAATAAATCGATTAGTAAATCGATTAGTAAATAAATATATAAGTACTTACTTTTAAACTCTTTTATAAAAAATGCTTTTAAAGCTTCTTATAAACATTTTAAAGCATTGCTTTGAAATTTAAAGTCTTGTTTGAAATCGTAAGTAATCTTTCGAACAAGACGTTAAAAAAGAGTCTTTTTGATAAAAAGCTCGGTGCTTTTTTAATATTGTCGGATCTTTTTTAACGTAATAATTATATAAATTAATAATTGTATTTAAGAATCAATTTATTAATTGATTGAACTTACTTCTTAACTTATAACGACGGCGCTTTCGTTAGCTTAGACTTTTTTTTTCGTAATAATTGCAGACTTCTTAAGATACTTGCTCTTTTTAGATTTTTAACGAAAAGAAGTTTTAATTGTCGAAAGTGATTTGCTAGCTAATAAAACGGAGCGAGCAGCTTTAGCCGTCGAAAGTGATTTTTTAGCTTTTTTATATTAAGAGAAAAGAATATTATTTTTACTTAAGTTTTCTTTATTATCGCTTTGCTTTTTTTTATTTGTATTATTATAAAACATCGTCTTCGTCGCGGTTTTTATAGCTATAGTTAGGCCCGGGATAGTAAAAGACCTTTTAAGAGCTTTTTGCGCGAAAGCTTTTTTAATGCGATTGCTAATAAAAGCAAAAGAAAGTTTAATAGCTATAAAAGAATTGTTTTTAGCATTTAAGTTATAAGACGGATCTTCGTTTTAAAGCTGAGCTAATGCATTCGCTTAGCTCGTCGATTATTATATTGCTTTTAAAGCAGTTTTAAAATAATTAACGAACGAAAGAAAAAGGTTTAAAAAGATTAAACTTATTAAAAGCTGTTAATACTTATACTAGTATTATTAAGAACGATGCTTTTATTTATTTCGAATTGAATAGCCGGAGTAAATTTAATTGCGTTTGCTAAAGAAAAATTTAATTAATAAATATTTACTAATCATAAATTAAAAACATTACCGGATCGAGGTTTAAGAGATGATAAGTATTAGTTTATATTTGCGCAAGAGTTTATTAGTGTTTAAAAAGCGTTATTTAAAATGATAAAAATTAACAATTATTAATTAATAAAATAATTAATATTTATTAGCTTGACCTTAAGAAATTCGGCGGGAAAAAGACGAGAATAAATCGGGTTTTTATTATATACTTGCAATACTGCGCAAAGTTTTAAGAATTTTTGTAAATGCTTATTAGCTATTTGCAATTGATTTATTAATTAATTTATTAATTAAATATTAATCGGATAATTATCGAGTTGTAATAGCGCGGCGCTTAACAAAAGTAAAGTTAAGAATTTCTGTAAATACTTGTTAGTTATTTGCAATTGATTTATTAATCAATTTATTAATTAAATATTAACCGAATAGCTATCGAATTATAATAGCGCGGCGCTTAGCAAAAGTAAAGTCTAGCGTATCCGTAGCTAATTAAGCTTTGCTAGACTAAAGATAAGGATTTACGCTAAGCAAAGTAATTGAAAAAGTATAAGTAGTATTCCGATTAATTAAATATAAACTTACTTTATTTATTTTGCAAATTTAAGTTTTTTTTTTTTACGTTTTCGCCGCGTATTATATCTACTTCATTTTCTTGTGCTTCGTTTTTATTTGCTTGACTTTCAGCCGCTTAACCTTTAGCCGCTTAACTTTTAGCCGCTTGACTTTTAATCGCTTGATTTTTAATTGCTTTATCAATCAACTTATCTTAGCTTGCGTTATCTTTTTTAGCTGTAATGCTTAATATATCGATAAAAAGAAGTCGGTCCGAAAGTAAAGATTCGTTTAATAAAAAAGCTATTTGAAAGTATTAATAAAAAGACTTGATCGCGATAATTTAGTTTACGATTAGTAAGTTAATAATTTTAAATAAGAAAAGGACGACTTTATAAAGCAATAAATAGCGTTGTATTGAAAAGCGTAGCAAATAAGAAAGCGATAATTGTAATTGATTATTAAATAATAATAAAAAGAAATCAGACTTTACTTTATATAATAAAAATTGCGCGAAGCGGCCGCTTTATCTTAGCTGCGGCTGCTTTATCATTTCGTGAATTTATTAGCAGCCGCGCTAAGATATTTTAAAAATAGAATATACGAGTTCACTTTTAACTTTAACACTTTTATTTTATTACTTTTGATTTTACTTTAAACAATTACTTTTAACGTTTAGCTTTTTTATAATATTATTTAATATAGCCGCTTATCAGCTTGATTCGATAAAAAGTATTATTGCAAATACAAATCAGCTTGATTTAATAAAAAAGATTGAAAAATCTATAATAAAAATCATTTTTTTATTTATTAATCTATTTACTAATTAAAAACGCCTTTTTTAAAATGCAGCTAATACGACGGCAATCGTGGCGGTAAGCAATCCGGTGCTAAAAAACCTTAGCAAGCGCAAAGTAAGTATTTTTTTTACGTAGTATTTTAACTTTTATTAATTTATTAATTTTTCTTAAAAAAGAAGGCTAAAAAGAAGATAATTATCAACTAATCTTTATACGATAAAGGCTAATGCTCGTATAGCAAAGCTAAAACAAAATCTTTAAGCAAATAAGCTTCGAAAAGCTAAAAGACGAGATTAAGCGACCGTTAATTAGCTTTTTATAATTTAAAAACAAACTTTAAAATATTCTTAAATATCAAAAGCTAAAAAGAAAACTCGATAAGCCGAAATGCAAAAGAATCTTATAAATAAACGGTACTTTTTCTTTTTTTTGATTTATTAAGCAATTTACTAATCGATTTTAAAAAGAATCGAAGCATTTACGCGGATAATCTTGTTATGCAAGCCGTTTCTTTTGCAGCTAGATTTAATAATAGAAAATACTTAAATAGCGATTAAGTTGATAAAACATTTAATTTAAACGAAAAAGTTTATAAAGAATTTAATTTGCGAAAAGACGAAAAAAATAATAATAATATACTTCGCGATAGATACGTTTCGATTACCGATAAAAAGATAAAGAAAGTCACTCGGCAATTAGCACGTTAATACGTATAAGTAAGCTTTTATTTTATTTAAATATTTATATTTTATTAATAATATAAAGTTACGTTATATAATAACCGTTTAGCAATTTCGTCGCTATTAATAAAGTATAACGCGGTCTTTATTAATAAAGTGCCGAGCTGCTAATTTAAAGAGTAAAAAAGCTTTCTTTAAATTAATAGCTTAAGACTTAGCAAGCACGGTTTTAAAACGAATTAAGTAAAAATTTATTTTGTTATGCTTTTAATCAATTGAATTAATATTATAACTTTTAGTTCTTATTTAATCAAGCTTCTTTACGTTTACTTTTCTTTTAATAAAAAGAAGTATTAGCGAGCTAAAATTAAAGCAAATACCGATAAGATTAAATACGAATTGCCGGGTTTAGCCGCTTAATAAAATATAAAAAGATTCGAAAAGAATGCTGAATTTGAAAAAGCTGATTGCGATCTTATTTTATTTTAACGCGTTATACAATTGATTTGAAAAAAAAGACGAGCTAGCTTTAAAATTGTTTTATAGCGTTAAAGATAGCGATACGGAATTAAGATTATTTTTAAACTTAATGCTTAAGTTTATATAAAATAGAATTCACGATTAATTATAAATTTTGTTTTTTATAAAAATACTTTTATTTATCTTATTTATTAATTACATTTATTAATAATACTTATTAATTATATTTACTTATTATATATACTAATTATATTTATTAATCACATTTATTAATTACTATTAAAATGCTTTTCGCGATCGAAAGATATATTCGTAACCTCGGAAAGTCGTAAAGTATATGCAATTGCAAAAGACTTTATTTTCTTTTTAAAGTTCAAAAGAGCTGACTTTTTTTATATAATTAAAAGAGCTCAAGTGCACTAGTTAAGTATTAAGTTTTCTACTTAAGTTGAAGGTCTTTTAAGCTATAATATAATAAGCTAAGCATGTTAAATAATTTATAAACTACGGTTCACGAATAAACTCTTTTAATTATTATTAGCTAGCTTAAGTTTAATCACATTTACTAATCACATTTATTAATTATATTTACTAATTATATATATTAATTATATTTACTAATCATATTTATTAATTATATTTATTAATTATATTTATTAATTATATTTATTAATTACATTTATTAATCGTCGGTTTCTTATGTAACGATACGCTAAGTCTTTTAAACGCACTTTATATGCGCTAAGCTACTTTCTTTTTTTTCTTTCGTATTCTTCGTATTCTTTTACTCTTCGCTTTTGACTTATAAACTATAATTTACGAGTCTTTAGCGCTTTTATTTTCGTATATATAAACTTTAACTACTTTCGACTTTTATACTCGGTAATTATTGATTTTAAGTTATTACTTTAAGATTCTCTTAAGCTTTTATATGAACCTTCGCGCTCTCGTAAGTTCTTTTAAGTAATAGCTTAAAGTCGTTATATCTTAAAGTTTTAAATCAAAAGAATTGACCGACTTGCTGTATTTAAAATCAATATAAATATATTAATAAATTATTTTAATATTTACATTTATTAATTATATTTATAATTGATTATATATATATTTTATTTAATATAATAACGATTTTAAAATTATTTATATAAACTCATCTATTAATTTATAATAATGAAATTCAAAAGGCTTTCGCAAGCTATCGAATTTATTACTTTCTTTTTTTGCGATACTTTTTTTTATATATAAAAAGTCTTTTGCTCGCTAATAATATTAATTTTATAATATCCGTCGTTATGTTCGTTTTTATTAATTTATTTAACAAATAGTTTAATTTTATAACCGTTATTTAAAAATCGCTTAACTCGATATTCGTTTATTTTAATTAACTAGCTACGATTACGCTTTTCTTCGTCTAGCATTTCTATTATACACCGAGCGTTTCGACCGTTCGTTCGTTTAATAAAAAAAGAATAATAAGTTTCATTATTTACTTCGGTAAAGATCGAGTTTAATTGGTTTGCAATCTTTAATAAATTAATAACTTAATTAATATATAAATAATAAAACGGCACTTATAAATAAATCGGTAAGCGTCCGTTAAAATATAAATTTCTTTTATTTATTCTTCAGTTATAATAAATATTCGAGCTTATAAATATAATTATAAGCTGATACGATTATAAAGTGTTCTATCGTTTTATATAATAAATTTTTAATTAAATGCTTTTATTTTTAATATTTATTAGATTATATTAATTATATTTACCGTTTAGTAGCAGCCGAAAAGAAAGCTGTAAAGATTATATTTAAATTAAGATTTCTATAAGCACTTTATCTTTGTATACTAATTAAACTTTAATAAATTTAAATAAGTACTTATTATAACGACTTTAAGCGATTATCTAAAGAATTTATAAAAAAGCGAAAGGATTATATAAAGCTTAAAAAGATTATAAAATCATTATTTGAATTTGAAATTAATAATTATCGAAAATAAAAGTTGAAAAAAACTAAGTGTTAGATTTCTTTTAAGCGATTAAAGAATATATTCGTAACTTCGTAACGGTCGTTAAAGTACTTGCAATTGCAAAACACTCGGTTGTAAAAGTATTTAAATTCTAATTGCTTTTTAAGATTTAAAAGAGCTGATTCCTTTTATATAATTAGAAAGAATCACGCGCATTAGTTAATCAATAAGTTTACTAGTTAAGTTAAAAGTCTTTTGATTAGTATGATATGCTAAGCGAAGTATATTAAGTAGCCCGTAAACTCTTTTAAATACTATTAGCTAGCTAAGATCGATATAAATATACCGATATTAAGGTTTATATATAAAAAAGTTGTTCGTAATAGTCAACTTAAGTAAAAAGAGCTTAAAAGCGTTAAAAGATGTAATTATAATTAAGCTTTAATAAAAAGGAAATAAAAAGAAATGAAAAGATAAAAAAAAAACCGCTAGCTAAAACTTAACGCTCGCAAGAATGCTGCTTAAAAAGAATTAAGCGTAAGCAAAACTTTTTTTAAAAATAAACTAACTTAATAAAATATATTTAAATTATAAAATAATATTATATAATATTCAAGTATATAAGACGTTAATATATAAGTTTAAATTAATAGTTTAATAGCAAATTCGCTAGAATCTAAACATGTCTTTTTAAGCTATTGATTCGTTTTTATCTTAAATTACTTTAACTACTTACGAAGATACCGATCTATTTTAAAGTCAAGAGTTCGAAAGCTTTACAATTAGTTTCTTTAGCTTAATATTTTTAACAACTATTAGATATTCTAATTAATATTATATTTAAAACGTTAAAGAGATTAAGACTTTTAATACTCGGTAGTCATAGACTTTATAATATTTTTAATAATAAAAAGCTAATTAAAATCCATTGCGAATCGATTAAAATAAAAAAAAACTTTTTTTATATAGATTAGATTCGTTTAAGCAATTGAAAAATCAATAAAAAAGCTTATAATATGCTGTAAAAAGTGCGATCGAGCTTTAAAGCATTCGAAGCTAAAGGCTTTTAGAACGAAAGCATTAGCCGATTATTAGAAAACGGACGTTTGCAAACGCGTCGTAAATGAGCTAAAACAAAAGCTTCGGCAAACTCAATTAAGATTTAAATCTCTTTAACGCAATTTAAAACGTTTGTTTTTATTTATAAATTCGGTTAATAAATCTAATAAATCTGATTAGTAAATCTGATTAATAAATTTAATTAATAAATCTAATTAATAAATCTAATTAGTAAATTGAATTAGTAAATTTGATTAATAAATCTAATTAGTAAATTTAATTAATAAATAATAAAACTAATATCAAATAGATATATTTATTACGAAGAACGCTTTCGCATTAAAACTTAAAATCAGCATTTCGAAAAAGTGTTTTAAATGTTATATTATTTACGCGAAGCTCGTTTCGAATAATTAATAACTCGGATTAGAAATCTCTTTGCGAATTACAAAACTTATATTTTAAGCTTTTTAATGCTTTAACTATTAAACGAGACTTCGACGATAAGATTCTAAAAATTGATCGCTATTTATTAGACAATTTACTAGCTAATTAAAAACTTAGCATTTTATTAGACTATTAGTTTAATATTAAGCGCTATTCTTTTATATACATTATCGGAACTGCAATTATAAAAGATTAGCATATAATTCAGCTTATGCTTAGATTTATATACGTTAAGTTTAATTATATAAAAGAAAAATTAGCAAGAATTATTTACGAACGCTTTATTAAATTAAGCTTAATAAAAAAGATAATCGCGATTATAACGGATAACGCATCTTCGAATAATATAATAATAAAAGAGTTGCTTAAATACGTCGAAGATGCGTTTAAGAAAAAGCTTTTTATAAACTTAAAAATTCTATACGTTCCGTATATAGCTTACGTCTTATAATTATCTTTTAAAGCGTTGCTCGGACCGCGATTATCGCTAACGAACGAAAGCTTAGAAAAGCATTAAGAAAAAGATTCTAATATAAACGAGCTTAAGAAAGCAAGAAGATGCGATAAACGAAGGATTGCATATATATTTACGATTGTAAGTTTTTTTTTTTAAAAAAAAAAATATTTATTAATTATATTTATTAATCAATTTACTTAAGTTCGGAAGTTTATTAAGTATGTTACGGCTAGCTAACTTCGAAAATCGCGATTTAATAAAACGATAAAAGCTTTTATCAACGATTTAAAGCATCTTTTAACGAAAAGCTTAAAGCTTATTTTAGATATTGTTATAAGATAAGATTTTATATTTTATATACTTAATCGATTTATAACTCTTAAAGATATTATTTAAAGATATTATATAAAGATCGATAAGATAAGTATTTTCAAATTATTTAATATTCAATAAAAGCAAATCTTATAGCTAATCGATATCTTTCGACCGTTTCACCTTTTAATTATACATTTAAATAAAGAGCTTAGTCTTATTATTTAATACGGATTTTTAATATTCGATAAAATATTCGAACGTTTAAATAAAGTATAAGCACGATTAAAATTTAAATATATAAAGATTTCGAAAGAAGATCGTAATGATTTTAAATAGATTTTGCAATTAAAAAAAAGCGTTATTAATACTATCGAGAAATTAAATAAGTATTATAAGAAAACGCAAAGGCCGTTAAAAGATATTTTTGCTTTCGCAATAATCTTATATTTTGCTATTAAGCTAAGGACTTTCGACTTAAATTTTTTTTAGCTTTACGAAAATAAAGATTAATTTGCAATATATCGAGCGAAATTCGAAAAGCTTTTTAACGAACATTATAAGTCTTTAATATTTATAACTTAATATATTAATAATATTAAAGCAATCGATCGTTAACCGATAGCCGCTTTATTACTTTGCGGCAGATTAATATTAAGTTCTTTTTTACAAGCTTTTTTCGAAGATATAAATTATAAGTCGTTAAAAGTGCATAATTATCTTTTAGCTCGTAAGTTTAAAATTTTAATTTAAAATCTTAATTTTATTGATTTTTATTAATTAAGTTTAGCGGTCGACGGACGAAAGATTTTAATTTTTTAACGAAACTTTAAGCTTCGGTATTTTAATCTAGCTCGAATAGCTAAAGATTTTTTATGCATTTCTTTAACTAATATTTGCGTAGAAAAAGTATTTAATATTGCAAGAGATATTTGCGATTATCGTCGCAGTAATTTATCGTTATTAATAATCGTAAAAGAAATAATTGCTTTATATTTCAAGATATATAATACTCGCTTAAATAAAGCTCGGCACTTATTCGAATCGATTTTAGTAAATTATAATAATTTAAATAAAGATCAGCTTAAAAAAGAATTCGAATAAAAAGTATAAAAATTTTAAAAATAATAAAATCGTTAATTTTAAAACTTATTTTGTTTTAAATATATCTTTGCTTACGATAATCTTGCGATCTATTAAGACTTTCGAATAATAAGTTTAAAGCAACGAAAAGCTAAGTTGATAATATTAAAAGCTAAAGTGCGAGAATTACGTAAGTTTAAATAATATTAATTTTATAAATATTTATTAATTATATTAAATAAAAAAGAACTTAAATAAGTTTTAAAATATTAATAAAGATGTTTCGTTTAAAATACGATAGCTACGGTACGGAAAGTCTTTAAATTACGAAAAGCATTTAAAAAGTAAATTAATTTACTTGCGATATTTTTACTTTTTATCGATTTATTAATCGATTTACTAATCGATTTATTAATTATTATATAAGATTATACAAAGCGCATTCTTCCGCTTTTTAAAGCAAAGTCGTAGCAAATCGATTATATTTTTTATAAAGAAAACTAAGCAAAGTAAATCAATCGAAAGTAAATACGGATTTACTTTGCGATAAGCAAACTTAAAATAATATAGATTAAAACGTTTTTAATAATATAAAAAACGAAAACGATTCGGAAAATTCAGATTCGAACGGTACGAACGAATCGATTAGCTTTAAACGCTATATAAACTATAAAAATAAAGTATAACGAAGTACGATATTATATAATATACGCTTTTATTTAAATATAAATTTTAATTGAAATATTAGCGATGGCAAATTTATACGATTAAAACGATTCGAATAATATTTCTTAATAAAATTATTTTAATATAAAAGAAATATTAAGCTTTAAGTAAAATAATGAAAAAATAATAAATAGAAAAGAAGCTGATAAAATACTAGACTCGGCTTCGCTATCTTATAGAACTTTAAATGCCGCTTAAACTTTAAAATTTAGTATTTCGAAACTTAAAACTTTTTTGATCGTTATTTAAAATCAAAAGTAAATTAATTATTATATATAAGTTTAACGACTTTAAATCTAATACTTTTATAAGCGAACGAATTACAAATTTATTATTAACTTTAAAGCGCAAACGAAAAAAAGAAAAAAAAGATAATAAAGCGAGATTAATATAAGATAAAAAGAAAAAAGCTTCTTTTAAAATCAAGCGTTTAATTATAAAGAGTATCGCTTTTACTAAGTTTTATAATTAACGACTTTGATTTTGTTTATTAAATTGCTTTTTTTATATTATTAAGTTTTTATATTTATTTATTTATAATCGATTGCAATAATTAATTGAATTCTTTTTTATCGATATTTTTAGTTTTTTTATTATTATTAATATATTTATATCGACCTTAGCTAGCTAGCTAAGAATACCGGTAGTAATAGTTAAAAGAAGAGTTCACTCGTGAATTATAATTTACGGGTCAGTTAGCATGCTTCGCTTAAAATGTTATATTAATTAAAAGACTTTTAACTTGATTATAAAACCTTTTAGTTAGCTAGTGCACGTAATTCTTCTAATTATAAGTATTACTTTTATTAAACTTTAAAAGAGTTAATTCTTTTTATAATTATTAAGTTTTTTAATAAAATTAAGTTATTCGTAAAGCTATATAGCCCGTGAACTATAGTTTACGAGTAAGTTACGTGTAGCAGCTTTACGTACGTTACGTAAAGTAGCGACGTGCGTTACGTAAAGCAGCTTTAAGTACGTTAAGTGTAGCAGCTTTACGTACGTTAAGTGTAATAGCTTTACGTAAGTTACGTATAGCAGCTTTACGTAAGTTACGTGTAGCAGCTTTAAGTACGTTAAGTGTAGCAGCTTTACGT
>NW_006763045.1:1204693-1237389 GCF_000298775.1 Drepanopeziza brunnea f. sp. 'multigermtubi' MB_m1
GTATAGCAGCCTTACGTAGGTTACGTGTAGCAGCCTTACGTAAGTTACGTATAGCAGCCTTAAGTACGTGAATTCTTTTTGTGCAGCATTTACTAATCAGATTTACTAATCAGATTTACTAATCAAATTACGTACGGTAAAGCACGTGCTATAGCCGAGCTAAGCACGTGTAGCAAAAGGACGTGCAGCATGCAAAGTTTCTTTCCGTACAGCATTTACTAATCAGATTTACTAATCAGATTTACTAAGCGAAGCGTTCTTTCTTTGTTCCGCGTCGAGTTCGTGTTTCAAATATTGTCATTCACCTTTATTGAATCGAGGCATTGCATCGATTCAACAAAGGTTGCGACGCGTTATTTTCTTTGTTCCGCGTCGATTCATTGTTTCAAAACGCGTTATTTTCTTTATTCCGCGTCGATTTATTGTTTCAAATATTATAATTCACTTTTAATGAATCGAGGCAATGCCTCGATTACGATTAAGCTACACTTTTATTTTTATATAAGTACTCGCTCCCTCTCTTTTTCCTTTTCTTTTTTTCATCATCACCACAACTACTTTCTATTCAACTTCTCAACTTCAACCTTAATACCCAACTTCTTAACACACCCAACTTCTCAACCTCAACTTCAACACCCAACTTCAACTTCTTAACCTTAACATTTAACTTCTCAACTTTAATACTCAACTTCTCAACCAACCTTAACACTTAACTACAACCACATTCAACTTAAGTAATTATTTTCCTTTTAATTCTTTGCTTTTTGATTCCTTGCTTCAAGCTAATTATTTTCTTTATTTAGCAATGTCGATTCCCTTCCTTTATAACGCTATGATCGAGGTCAACCCTTTTAGCACCGATAGCAACAAGCTAATCAACGAGATACTTAATCGCTATAAAGATTTCGTAATCGTTTATACTAATAGTAACGTTATTAATTCAATGTTTACTTGCTATAACGGAGAAAATACCGCTTTATTTCTAAGACTAATCGGCTTCGATTACGAATAAAAAAGTCGCAAAAGTTTTATCGACGAGTTCGGCATCAAGCATTACGGTGCTAACAAAGTTAATAATAATATCTATATACTATAATCACTAATTGATTTTTTATTTAAAAAAAGAGCGCTCAAGTCCTTTATCTCCTCGACCACTTTGTCTTTTTCCTTAACTTAATTAAAAAGCAATTCACTTATAAAAATATTAAAGTTCGATTGATCTTAAGTGATCTTATTCTTAAGCTTTTCGATAGCGATCATGCCGAAGCTAAAAGCATCTTAAAAAAGCTATTAATACTATACCCTTTCACTATCGATAGCACTTTAGCATATAAACGCCTTACCTTTAAGTTCTCGGATAAAAATAAGTTTAAGTAAAGCAATAAGTGCTAAAAGCTAAAAGAGCTACTTAAGTCAAACGAGATTTATTTAAACTATGCTTACAAGCAAGAACTTAAGCTAAAAGCGGAGACCGAGTTAAACGTATTTTACGTAATTGCAAAAGGACGGGTCTTTATCAACTCTTTATAACTAGTAGACTTAGGCTAAAGAACGGGTCTTTCAAACCCTTAAGCCTTTGTAATTAGTAAATTTAACCATTACTTTGAGTCTCTGATTAGTAAATATAATTAGTAAATGTAATTAATAAATATGATTAGTAAATATGATTAATAAATGTGATTAATAAATGTGATTAGTAAACTTAATTAGTAATTATGCATATGCATATTTTTATATATATAAACCCTATAGAGTAACCCTACGCCTCATGAGGTTTCCTTATAAGGAAGGGCAGAATTTTGTACCCCCCGTGGGTTCCCCCGTAGAAAGGACTCAAAACTCCGTGGGGCCCCATAGGGCCCCATGGAGCAGCCTAATATTCACTTAAGACTTACCGACAGCTTCGCTTTCGTATCGAAAGAAGCTTATATGAATCTATTAAAAGCAGCTTAATACGAAAAGACTTAAGAAATCGCTTTGCATTAAGTCTACGAGATCAATGCAGCCGATACTTATTCGAATCGAAGCTACGTTATATCGAAAAAGAAACGGTCGTTAAACGATTCTACGTGCATTTTCTATTAATATTAATAGACTTTTGATTTACTTAGTTATTAACAAAAGCTTTATAAATATTAAAATCAATATTATTTGTTTATGCTTTAATACGGATTAGCTTTTCATTTTAACGAAGCGAACTTAATGTATATAAAATTATATCGAAAAGAAATACTATCGATCTCGTTTTAATTTCGAAACGACACTTTTAAGTACGAGCAAGTTTTAAAAAAGGTTCGTAAGACGATAAATAATTTAAATTTTAAACGTCGTTATAAAGCTTTAAAAGCATAACGAGAATCTATTAAAAAAGTTGCACGAGAACGCGCTAAAGCGCTTATTCGAGTAGCTAACGGCGGCAATGCAAAGGCTTTTCGTATTAACGACTTTAATACTTTAGATATAATTCGCTAACGATATATTATATCAACGAATTTATATGCTTATGTATTTAATACGAAAGCTATTATTATATCGGTAAAGACTCGAGCGCGCAACGCAGCTTTTCGAGTTACGCTATACTCGCTAAAAGACGCTTTTTCGGCAAAAGCAAAAGTCTAATCTATTTATAACTAGCTTAAAGTTACTTTCGTTAAGCTAATAAAAATAAACAAATTCGAGCTCGCTTATATCGCGATTTTAAACCGAAACGCTTTACGACCGAAAGACTTACGGAATTTGCTCGTCACGCTGCTAAAAGCTCTTAAAGCTGCATTTAAGCTTAAAGCTAAGCTTTTTAAAACTGCTAAATTATACGAAAAGCTTAGCAAAGTGATCTTTTCTTTAAGAATAAACTACGAAGCGATTCGTATTAAGCTCTTAAAAAAACGCGATTTGTTTAAGAACTTAACTCTTGATAAAACTATTGCGTTCTTCGCTATTCTTTCTATTTTTAAACGATCTTTTTTCGAAAGTATAATTGATAAGATGATTTAATAAACCTTTATTAGCGAAAGCGCTATTAATTGCTTTTAAGCTACGGTTAGCGTTGCGAAAGCTTCGAAGGATTGCTTAATTATAAATAGTAAGCTTATATCGAAAGCGACGGATAATATTATAAAAGACGGACTTGCTTTAAAGCTTTAGCGACTTATTTAAAAAGAAAGTAATATTTTTTTATCTAATAGAAATCCATTTTATAAAGTTACGAATCGCTTTATCGGTGAAGCGTTTTATCGCAAGAATTTACTTTTTTTTTTTTTTTACTACTTCGACTTACGGCCGAATCACTAGTAAAGCGGACTTTACATAAGTCTTTACTCGATTAAGACGGATCTTATATAAAGATGCTATTATTCAATAGTCTTAGCTTAAACGCTTATTCGAATTCTTTTAAATAATTAAGCTTTAATTGCAAAAGAACATCCGTAGCAGCTAGATTAAGCACCGTCGACGCATTACGATTTTAATACTCGAAGCTCTTTCGATTTAAAAACGGTTTTGCTTTATTTTTATTATCAGCTTTATTTCGACTTTCTTTATAATTATATTTTACGATGTTTTTTAGTTTTAATATCTTCTTTTCGATTAATTTATTCGTAAAGATCGGCGTACTTTGCGGATCGTAATCGAAAATGATACGGAACTTTTTTTAATAGAAATCGGCTTTGCTTTAACGTTTAATTAGCTATTTTTTAAATACTTTTATTATTATTCGCTAACTTTTAAAGTCATCGTTAATATACTCGAATAGTTTTTAATTATTAATGCGCGGGCTATATTCGATATAAGTGCGAAAGTTAACGTTATCATTTATAACGCCGCGATTAAATTCGAAGTTCTTATAACTTACGATTAAAAGATAAGCTTTCGAATAATCATCGGTTTATTATCGCGCTTTATTAAATACGCCGATAATGTATTTGTTAATATCGAAAGTGTTACGATCCGTACTCGATTTTACGTTATAAATTCGCTAAAGTTTCGATTTATATTCGATTACTTTTTTATACGCAAAGCGAGAATCGGTCTTCGATACTTTTTAAATTATAAAAGTAGCTTTATTATTGCGATGATTACTAATCCGTTTATAAGCTAAGTTATTTAAGCTAAAATAAGCGATAAAACGAATTAGTACGACGAAGCCGTCGATCGCTTAAAAAAGCAAAGTATAAGCTTTATTTATTACGATAAGTCTTTGAGTAGCAACGGTAGCGACTCGGAAAACTAATAACCGGCTTCGTTAAAAACGCTAAAGTCGATATACTAAAAGCTTTTTGCTTTTCGCTTAGTTTCGAAAGCGAAACGTTGCAATATCGAAAAGAAAACGACTTTATTATTTAAAAGCAGTTTATCGATGTTTTTGTTTTTACGAAATACGATCTTTCAATAACTTATTAAATAAATGCTATTAGCATCGATAACCTTATGACCCGCTATTACGATTATATCGACTATTAGAATTCGATACTTTATTAAACTCGAAAAAAGATCTTTTCGAACTCGATTAAAATATTCGATATATATAAAACTAAAAATAAAAAGATTAAGCTAATTAACGAAGCAAACGGCGTAAAAGCAGCATTAAGTAGCAAGGTTAATTAATATAAGTTATCGAAAGCTAAAGATACGTTATAAAAGCAAGTAAGAGAATACAAGCAATACTTTTTTCCGCGTATTGCCGATATATCGAAAGGCTTTCGAATTATACTCGAACGCATAACGAACTTAAATATTAATAATACTTTACGGCTTAAAAAAAAGGATTTGTTTAAAGAAATAATATTAAGCAAAGAAAAATCAATCGCATTCGCTTAATAAAAGTGCGATAAGTTTTACGACGACGTTTTACCGCCGATTAAGCTTAAAACCATTTTATACACGGCTTAATAAGCTTTTAATTATTCGTATCCGAAAGCTTTATAGCTTATTATTATTAAAATGCTTTAAGACAAGCTTAATAAAAAAGTTTTAAAGTATTATAAAGGACCGTACCGGAATTAATAGTTCTTAATAGCTAAAAAGCAGCCGAGCTAATATAGACTTATCAACTTAACAACTCTACTTAATGCAATTATACGAAAGGACGCTAATCTACCCTTCATTATAAATAAGTTTGCTAAAGAGTTTTCTAGTTATTAAATAGCTAGCTTAATCGACCTTTATTCGAGCTATGATCAATAAACACTTTATCAATCGAATAAAGACTTTACCGTTTTTTTTATACCGTTAAATCTTTTCCGATGCATTACTTTTTCGTAAAGTTTTACGAATTCGATAGCTTAATTCGTTCGAATAATTAATTTTATTTTAAAGCTTTTACAACTTAAAGTCTTTATATTATTTATCGACGATATTAAAATAAAAAGATTCTAAATAAATTATTCCGACGAAAAAGCACTTTCGAGTATACGTCGATTCGTGCTCGAATATATTTAAAACATCGATAAGACTTTAAAACAGATTAAGCGCGTTAATGCTATAATCGAAGAAAAATCATAGTTCTATCAAAATAAGATAAATATAATAAAATTCGTATGCAATTCGAAAAGTCGAAAACCCGTTGCGAATAAAATTATTAAAATTAATAATTAAAAAACTTTCGAAAACGTTATTAAAGTTAAAGGATTTCTAAGCTTTTGCTTTTACTTCTGTATTTAAGTTAAAAGATTCGCATATATTGCTAACCTTTTTTATAACTTTATAAAAAAAGATATAAATTAGCAATAGACCGAAGCGCATTCGAAAGCTATGCGAATGCTATAAGACGCTTTAACGGCGGCTCCGGTTTTAATTAAGATCGATTATAAAGATTAAAATAAAGAAATAATAATAAAGACGGACGCTAGCTTAAAAAAGTAAAGAAGATATATCGGCTATAGGCTGCTCCATGGGGTGGGGGCCCCATAGGGTTTTCCTCCCCATTCCCCCCATAAGGTCTTGGCCGATAAAGGACTTTTTTTTTTAAACCTTATAAGAAGGATTTTTTTAAGTCAAATTCCTTACAGAAGATAAAGAAACCTTATGGGTTTAAAATAAGACAGTTAAAAATAATATATATAAGGCCGCTAAAAATAAAACAAATTTACGAATATTTACTAATTTTACTTAATTATTATATTTATTTATTATATTTATTAATCATATATATTATACTTTACAATTACATTGCATTACATTATAATAAACTAAAATTACTAAACAAAACTTTTAGTTATGATTTCCCGCAATTTCTTAATCAACGCTATATCTTTATTTTGAATCGTTATTCGTTTAGCGTAAATAGCATATAAGTTCGTTATTAAAAGTAATTAGTAAATCGATTAATAAATCGATTAATAAATCGATTAATAAATAAATATATAAGTATTTACTTTTAAACTCTTTTACGAAGAATGCTTTTAAAGCTTTTTGTAAACATTTTAAAGCACCGCTTTAAAATTTAAAGTCTTGTTTAAAATCGTAAGTGATCTTTTAAACAAGACGTTAAAAAGAAGTCTTTTTAATAAGAAGTTCGATGCCTTTTTAATATCGTCGGATCTTTTTTAACGCAATAGCTATATAAATCAATAATTATACTTAAGAATCAATTTATTAATTGATTAAACTTACTTTTTAGCTTATAGCGACGGCGCTTTCGTTGACTTAAACCTTCTTTTTTCGCAATAATTGCAAACTTCTTAAGATACTTGCTTTTTTTAGATTTTTAACGAAAAGAAGTTTTAGCTATTGAAAGTGATTTGCTAGCTAATAAAACGGAGCGAGCAGCTTTAGCCGTCGAAAGTGATTTTTTAGCTCTTTTGTATTAAAAGAAAAGAATATCATTTTCATTTAAGTTTTCTTTATTATCGCTTTGCTTTTTTTTATTTATATCATTATAAAGCATCGTCTTCGTCGCGGTTTTTATAGCTATAATTAAGCCCGAGATAATAAGAAATCTTTCAAAAGCTTTTTGCGCGAAAGCTTTTTTAATGCGATTGCTAGTAAAAGCAAAAGAAAGTTTAACAGCTATAAAAGAATTGTTTTTAGCATTTAAGTCGTAAAACGGATCTTCGTTTTAAAGCTAAGCTAATACACTCGCTTAGCTCGTCGATTATTATATTGCTTTTAAAGCAGTTTTAAAACAATTAGCGAACGAAAGAAAAAGGTTTAAAAAGATCAAACTTATTAAAAGCTATTAATACTTATGTTAATATTATTAGAAACGATGCCTTTATTTATTTCGAATTAAATAGTCGAAGTAAATCTAATTGCGTTTGCTAAAAAAAAATTTAATTAATAAATATTTATTAATTATAAGTTAAAAACATTATCGAATCGAGGTTTAAGAGATAATAAATGCTAGTCTGTATTTGCGCGAAAGTTTATTAGTGTTTAAAAAGCGTTACTTAAAATAATAGAAATTAGCAATTATTAAGTAATAAAGTAATTAATACTTACTAGCTTGACCTTGAAAAATTCGGCGAAAAAAAGACGAAAATAAATCGGTTTTTTATTATAGACTTGCAATACCGCGCGAAGTTTTAAGAATTTCTATAAATGCTTATTAGCTATTTGCAATTGATTTACTAATTAATTTATTAATCAAATACTAATCGAATTGCTATCGAGTTATAATAGCGCGGCGCTTAGCAAAAGTAAAATTAAGAATTTCTGTAAATGCTTATCAGCTATTTGCAATTGATTTACTAATTAATTTATTAATCAAATACTAATCGAATAGCTATCGAATTGTAATAGCGCGGCGCTTAGCAAAAGTAAAGTCTAGCGCATCCGTAACTAATTAAGCTTTGCTAGATTAAAGATAAGGATTTGCGTTAAGCAAAGTAACTAAAAAAGTATTAATAATACTCCGATTAATTAAATACAAATTTACTTTGTTCACTTTATAAATTTAAGTTTTTTTTTTTATATTCTCGCCGCGTATTATATTTGCTTTACCTTTTTGTGCTTCGTCTTTATCTGCTTGACCTTTAGCCGCTTGACTTTCAGCCGCTTAACCTTTAGCCGCTTAACTTTTAACCGCTTAACCTTTAACCGCTTAACTTTTAATCGCTTGATTTTTAATTGCTTTATCAATTAACTTATTTTAGCTTGCGTTATCTCTTTTAACCGTAGTGCTTAGTATATCGGTAAAGAGAGGTCGGTCCGAAAGCAAAGGTTCGTTTAGTAAAAAGGCTATTTAAAAGTATTAATAAAAGGACTTAATCGCGATAATTTAATTTACAATTAATAAGTTGATAATTTTAAATAAAAAAAGGACGACCTTATAAAGCAATAAATAGCGTTGTATTTAAAAGCGTAGCAAATAAGAAAGCGATAGTTGTAATTAATTATTAAATAATAGTAAAAAGAAATCAGACTTTACTTTGTAAAATAAAAATTGCGCAAAGCGGCCGCTTTATCTTAACTGCGGCCGCTTTATCTTAGCTACGGCTGCTTTATCACTTCGTGAATTCACTAGCGGCCGCGCTAAAATGTTTTAAAAATAAAATGTACGAGTTCACTTTTAACTTTAACACTTTTATTTTATTACTTTTGATTTTACTTTAAACAATTACTTTTAACGTTTAGCTTCTTTATAATATTATTTAATATAGCCGCTTATTAGCTTAATTCGATAGAAAGTATCATTGCAAATATAAATCAATTTGATTTAATAAAAAAGATTAAAAAATCTATAATAAGAATCATTTTTTTATTTATTAATTTATTTATTAATTAAAAACGTCTTTTTTAAAATACGGCCGATACGACGGCAATCGTAGCGGTAAGCAATCCGATGCTAAGAAACTTTAGCAAGCGCAAAGTAAATATCTTTTTTACGTAGTATTCTAACTTTTATTAATTTATTAATTTTTCTTAAAAAAGAAAGCTAAAGAGAAGCTAATTATCAACTAATCTTTATACGATAAAAGCTAATGCTCGTATAGCAAAGCTAAAACAAGATTTTTAAACAAATGAGCTTCGAAAAGTTAAAAAACGAAATTAAGCGGCCGCTAATCAGCTTTTTGCAATTTAAAAACAAACCTTAGAATATTCTTAAATATTAAAAGCTAAAAAGAAAACTCGATAAGCTAAAATGCGAAAGAATTTTATAAATAAACGGTACTTTTTCTTTTTTTTAATTTACTAAGCAATTTACTAATCGATTTTAAAAAGAATCGAAGCATTTACGCGGATAATCTTATTATGCAAGCCGCTTTTTTTATAGCTAGATTCAATAATAGAAAATACTTAAATAGCGATTAAGTTGATAAAGCATTTAATTTAAACGAAAAGATTTATAAAAAATTTAATTTGCGAAAAGACGAAAAAGAAAATAATAATATACTTTGCGATAGATACGTCTCGATTACCGATAAAAAGATAAAAAAGATCACTCGGCAATTAGTACGTTAGCACGCATAAGTAAGCTTTTATTTCATTTAAATATTTATATTTTATTAATAATATAAAGTTACGTTATATAATAACCGTTTAGCAATTTCGTCGCTATTAGTAAAGTGTAGCGCAATCTTTATTAATAAAATGCCGAGCTGTTAATTTAAAAAGTAAAAAAGCTTTTTTTAAATTGATAGCTTAAGACTTAGCAAGCACGGTTTCAAAACGAATTAAGTAAGAATTCATTCTATTATGCTTTTAATCAATTAAACTAATATTATAACTTTTAATCTTCATTTAATCAAGCTTCTTTACGTCTACTTTTCTTTTAATAAAAAAAAGTATTAGCGAGTTAAAATTAAAGCAAATACCGATAAGATTAAATACGAATTGCCGAGTCTAGCCGCTTAATAAAATATAAAAGGATTCGAAAAGAATGCTGAATTTAAAAAAGCTAATTGGGATCTTATTTTATTTTAACGCGTTATGCAATTGATTTGGAAAAAAGACAAGCTAGCTCCGGAGTTGTTTTACGGCGTTAAAGATAACGATACGGAATTGAAATCATTTTTAAACTCAATGCTTAAGTTTATATAAAATAGAATTTACGATTAATTATAAATTTTGTATTTTATAAAAATACTTTTATTTATCTTATCTATTAATTATATTTATTAATAATACTTATTAATTATATTTATTTATTATATTTATTAATTATATTTACTAATTATATTTATTAATCATATTTACTAATTACATTTACTAATCGTCGGTTTCTTATATAACGATACGCTAAGTCTCTTGGACGCACTTTATATGCGTTAAGCTACTTTCCTCTTTTTTTTCTTTCGTATTCTTCGTATTCTCTTATTCTCCGCTTTTGACTTATGAATTATAGTTTACGAGTCTTTAGCGCTTCTACTTTCGTGTATATAAACTTCAGCTACTTTCGACCTTTATACTCGGTAATTGTTGATTTTAAATTATTACTTTAAGATTCTTTTAAGCTCTTATATAAACCTTCGCGCTTTCGTGAGTTCTTTTAAGTAATCGCTTAAGGTCGTTATATCTTGAAGTTTTAAATTAAAAGAATTAATCGACTTGTTGTATTTAAAATCGATATAAATATATTAATAAATTATTTTAATATTTATATTTATAAATTATATTTAAAGTTAATTATATATATATTTTATTTAATATAATAACGATTTTAAAACTATTTATATAAATTCATCTATTAATTTATAATAATGAAATTCAAGAAGCCTGTTGGATTGCTTCCAAGCGATTAAGAATATATTCGTAACTTCGTAAGGTCGTCAAAGTACTTGCAATTGCAAAACACTCGGTTAATAAGGTATCTGAATTCTGTTTGCTCCTCAAGACTTAAGGGAGCTGATTCTTTCTATAGGATTAGAAGGAATCACGTGCACTAGCTAACTAATAAGCTTACTTATCAAGTTAAGGGTCCTTTGACTGCTGATATGCTAAGCGAAGCATGTTAAGTAGCCCGTGAACTATGGTTCACGGATAAGCTTCCTTAACTACTACTATTAGTTAACTAAGGTCGATATAAATATACCGACACCGGCAATTCTCTCTTTAGCAAGCAGTGCTTTGCTAACTATTATATCGACCGAAAAGGAAGGAAGATAATCAAATAAAAGAAAAACAATCTCATTCTACTAAACCTCACTCTCTTTTTTCTTATAGCGGCCTTTCTACTTATCCGTTTACTTGCACTTTCAAAGTATTAGTCAAAACTAGCTCTTATAAAGAGGTATTAGCTTCGATTTTGGTCATGGCGTTAGCAAGGTTAGATTTTCCTTCGATCTAGCGTACTTTAGAAAGCTTTTGCCTTTCGTATAACTCTCGAATAGCTATAATATCGATCATAAGGCGCTTCTCTTTAATAGTTCCTAGCTTTATTATGCACTCGTAAAGCGAGTAAGAGTTAATGCACACTATTACGAAGAAGTTAGGGATTCTTAGCTGAGCTGTTATTTAAGCAAAAGTGGTCGATATAGCAATAGTTATATCGATACTTAAAGATATAACGTATAGCTTAAAAGCTAATACCGCCCTTGTCACCTTTTTGCACTTTTATAACACTTAATAAAAGATGTTACCCGTCAGAGTAAACTCGTTTTCACTTACGTAAGCTTTATTGCTAAAGATAGCTATGAAACCGATTTAAAAGCTAAAGTCAGCGTTATTAGCAAACGCTTCGTCTACGAATACGAAGAGCTTCGCCGTCTTTAAGTTTAAAAGCACGTAATAGATCTTTCGAATTAAGTGATCGATCAGCTATTAGATTACTTTATTAAAGGCCTTATAGTCTTCGTCCTTCGGTTCTTAATGCTAAGCAGCTATCGATAAAGCATAAGATGCTTTTAAGTAGCAAATAATAATTAAATACGCCTTTCGAGCACGTTGCTTTAAGTACTCTTTAGCCCGTATAATTAAATCGAGCTTGATTACGGCAAGCCTCTTACTTTGCCCTTTTTAATTAATTGATATTCTGAACCCGTTTTTATTTAAAGATAGCTTGCATTTATTGAAAATCATCGGTTCGGCGTATATGAAGATCTTTATTTCCTTGCTTTTTAGCTTAGATTTAACTAGCTCCTTTTCTTCTTTTGCTTTTATAGCTGGATTAATAACTATAAGAATATTATCCGTTTATAAAGCAGCTATTTTTAACTGATCTTTATTAGTTAATACAAAAAAGCAAGAATTAAAGCTCGATTGCTTTATCTCGAAGTTGTTTATGAAATGCTTTAAAAAACGCTTATATTAATACGTTCTTGCTTCGAGGATTTCGTATAAAAAGCTAGTTATAAAGAATAAGGTGCTAAAAAGGAATCGATAAATGATTTCTTTAAATAGTCGCACGACGATTATTCGTATAAGCTTCGTGCTTGATTAAGTATAAGCTTGAATGATATCTTTGCTATAGACTTGACACTCGTAGTCTTTTATTAGCGAAAAAGCTAAAGTATAATAAAGTCTTTAGCCCGCTCGCTATATCGTAAAAGACTCGGTAAGTACTTTCGTTTTGCTTTTATCTTAAAAGGCTTAGATTATTATACGAGACTTTTCGTATAGCGTAAGTGTTCTTTTGCTTTTAATCTCGTTAATAAACTTAAATCCGAAGATCTTAGCGCTTTTAGCTCGTAAATTAATGTTCGAGATCATTTGAAGGATGTTTTAAGCTATTAATCTAGTTAATTCCTTTGCTTTAGACTCTTGAAATAGTGCTTTAAGGCTTTTAATAATCCTTTCGGCTCGCAGCTTAGCTGAGAGCTTATAATCCCGGCGTTTCTTATCGATAATAAACATTTCGAAGTCTTTAGTAAATAAAACGTAAGAATCGCTTTTCTTTTCGTCGAGCACGGTCGGGATATTAAGATCGTACTTTTAATAAGGTATTTGGATTATTAGTATTATTAATCTTTAAGAATTGATAAGTTAAAAGTTAGAAGGGTTGTTTGCTGGTCTTGGCGAACTTGTCGAATTACTCGGCTTCGGCAAAAGATTAGGCGAATATTAAAGTTTAAGCGAATTTCTCGATTCTAGCTCTTTTTCGCTTTCGCTTTAATCTTCTTTTACTTTTACTTTAGGTACTTGCAATTCTTTTAGCAACTTTTCAACTTTAAAGTAATAAGGTTTTATTAAGGTTAACTTGAATTCCGTAAGTCTCGGATATGCTATTATGCACGTATGCCCTTGCTTGTTAAGCAGCTGAAAAGGGCTTTTTTACTTTTGATTTTCCCGCTATACGAATACCCGTGAACTAATAAAAAGGTTTAAAGTATGCTCCGTAATTAGTCTATTCCTCTTTTTAAGCGCGTCTTTAATTTGCTTCGCGGCGTAGCATTTTCGTACTTCTTTTATAGCTTTGTTAATAGCAGCAGCACGCTTTTAAATAAACGCGGCAAGTCGATCTTGTTTCGTTAGCTTCGGTAAAGTATTAAAAACGAGAAGCGTAAAGACCAAGCTATTAAGTCTCGCCGTATCGTTTATAGCTTTGATAGCTATTTGAAGCCGATCTTCTTTTGAAGCCTTTAAAAGCTCTTTTATAACGATTTTAAAAGCGCGTCGCATAAAGACGTAATAGCGTTCTATTAGCTCGACGCTATGATAAGCTTTTATAAGCATCTGCTTCGAAGTGCTTTTAATACTTTTAAAGTATTTTCGAAACATCGCTAAATTGAAGTTGGTTTCGAGATCGTGTATTACGTTTATAAGAAGCTCGACGTAAGTATTAATTTAATATCGATTGAATCTTTTAAGTAAATGCTATGCGGATATGCCTTTAAAGAAAATAGCGGCTTAAAAATTAATAAAATCGCAAACGACGTGTAATACGTTCTTGCCGTTAAAGTGCATCATATCGACGTATACCGTATTATTAAAGTCAATATCATTTTTAAGTTTAATATTAAACCTTTTCGAAGAGCGTTCGAATACTTAGTAATAATAGCAAAACTTTTGGATGTTATAAAGCAAATCTCGCTTGAATTTATGCTCGGCCTTCTTGAGAACAGCAGCAAATCGATTTGCTAAAAGGTGGCTAAAACGCTTGTAGATAATCTTTAATTGCTTTTTCGTAAAGTAGTAATAAACGGTTTCGCCTTCGGTGCTATAATAAGTAGCAGCGTGCTCTTTACTTAATAGCATTTATACGTGCTTAAATATCTTTATTATTAGTATTTTTTTTTTCTTTTAGATTAATACGTTTCGTAAGTTATTTAAAATTACTTTATGCTTATTTATATTAGTTAATAAGAATAAGAAAAGTACGTCGCTTTTTACGACGTAGAACTCTACTTGACTTAAAAAAGTATTTAAAGTAACTGCTTTAATAAAAGTAGCAGAACCGATCTCGTACTTAACGGACTTTTTTCTTGCTCGAGATGTATTTAATTAAACTTCGAAGTACTTCTTTTAAAGTGCTCGTAGCTAAGGCAAGCTAGCGGTAGAGAAATTGGCTGCTCCGCTGTCGATTATAAGGCTTATAAAGACGTTTTCCGAGTACTTAAAAGCTATATAAGTCTTTGCTTTGCCCGCGGGCACGTTTTGAGTTTCGATTTAGCTAGTAAAAGCGTAAAATGCCGTTTGAATCTTTAGCTGTTTATATACTTTATTAGCGTTAAAAGTGCCGTAAGTAATCACAAAACCTTTCGATATATTAGCGTAGCTGCTCGATTCGAGCGGCTCGTTTAGTAGGCTTGCGATAAACTGATCGAATTCTTTCGTAGATATAAGTAGCAAGCTTTCGATCGACGTTACGTATTAAGAGAATTTGCTTTTCGTTAATTTTTTTGCGTCTTTAAAGCTTTAGAACTTAGCTACGGAAGCCTTGCGCTCGTCGGAGGTGTAGTTAGTGCTTTAGCAATTTGGCTTCTTGCAAATAAAATACCTTTTTTTACTTTTAGTAGCCTTGGCAGCTTTTTTATCTTCGAAGTATTAACGGTCTTGAATAAAGCATTCGTATTCTTTATTTAAATCGAAGTCAGCTTTTGAGGCGTGCTGAAAGCAAGTGTGATCGTGTGGCTCGCTAAAGCTCGCGTAAGCTTTACTCGCTTTAGCGGGAGGTCGGGAGGTCTTAGTAGCAAACGTAATTGCTCGACGAATATTAGTAATTGCCGCGGTCGAAGTAAAAGCAAAGTTTATTCGTGCAATCGTAGTCTTTAGCACGTTTTTATAAGCTGAATATAGCTTGTTAGCAAGACTTCGATTATCTTTTAAACCTGGTCGTAAAGAGCCTTGAATCTTTTTGAGCTTTTTAGCGAGCTTTTCGAAGCACTCGTTAAGCGAGGTCTTTAGATTCTTTTTCTTAACTAAATCTAGCGAAATTTCTTTTTAGCGGTCGTATTTTGCTTGCCGCCGGTAATTAGTTTCGAAGTAATCCTTTACCGCAATAGCGTTCGCTTTAAAAGTCGGAAGCTTGGCCTTGATGACGTAGTTATAGTAAAATGTAATAGCTTTTTTCGTAAGCATAATAAAGAGCGCCGTTAAATAGTCGTCGGAGGTCAAACCGTATCGATTTGCTTGGTTAGCAAAAATCTTTAATTAAGTTTTAAAGTCATCGTCGGGTCTTGAATACTTTAGCTCTTTAAGAAAGCTTCGCGCGAACAAGGCTAATTCCTTCGCTTTTAAGTAAGGGTCTATTGCTTTTAGCTTAAGGAAATCGTTTTTATTATCGTTAAAAGCGCTTGGAGTATTATACGCAAGTATATTATGCTTGGCTAATGGTCTGATCGGTAAAGGGTTACTAATATAATTGCTAATGGTCCGTCCTTTTTTAAGGTCTTTAAAAGGTTCATTTCCGAATCCGAGGTTTTTTAAAGGTCCGTTTCCGAATCCTTTTAATTGTTACGGTGGTGATGGCGGTCACGCGGAGGTCACGTTGCCACGCGCCTAAGGTCACACGTTACCTCGTGACCTTAAGCTCCCGTTTTAACAAGACAGCTTATAAGACCTTTTCTTTTGCACTCGTTCTTTTCTTTTCCTTTTTTATCTTTTTTTCTTATTACTTAGCGTACTCTTAAGTAGCATTACAATCATATTGCCTTCGATAGCCGTAATATAAAGAAAGATCAACTTTAACTCGTTAAAAAGCATTGTATCAATCGTTACTACGCGCAACAAACGGCTAGCACTTTCCATCTTCGAGTATTAATGCCTTAATCAAACCTTTTCGCTGATTATAATCTTAAAGAAAGCTGAACTCCTTGCTATTCGACTTGCTTTTGCTATTCGAATATTTTTTAAAACCACTTTCTTCTTTTTTAAAACGATAAGCACGCGCATAAACCGCATACAAACGGTCTTATAAACGCATTAAAATTTTTTTTAAAAGTTTCTGATAGCTGATTGCAAAAAGGATTTTAACGCTCTTTTAATTACGCTACGATTTGATACTTTAATATATACTTTACTTAAAGGCTTTAAGAACGTATACGCTTCGCTTGTATTAATCTTCTCTTTCTTTGCTAAATTATTATTTAGCATTAAGTTTTTTATCTCGTAAGCCGATTAATAGCTAGCCTTTTCGTTGCATTAGCACTCTTACTTTCTTTTACTTACCTCTTTTATATAATAATATATACAAAACAATAGCTGGTCACCGCTAAAAAGCTTTACACATTCTTTTAATAGCTAAAGCTAAAGCTTCGTTTGCTAAAGCTAAAAGAAGGCTAAGAAATTTATAAGACTTTAAAAAACCTTTAAACTTTATAGCTAGCTTTTGCATTGCTTAACTTTTATTACGATTTTCTAATTAAATAAGCAGATAAGCTTAAAACATTTCATACTTCTTTATAAAGGTAGCTTACGGAAACAGCTAATCGCTTTTTAATTGATCTAGCAATGCGAATTAAATCACATACGTTCGCCGGCCTTATCTTAATCCTTTTTCTTATAAAGCTTTTATTACCGGCGATCGTAAAAGCTTCGATCCTTTTTAAAAGATTCTTATTACTTACGAGCTCTTAGCTACTAGTGCTAAAAGCATACGATTAGCGTCGAAACCATATATCGACTTTAGCAATACATATACTATCGATAAACATATCTATTATGTTTACCCGCGAATAGCAGCAAGCTATAAAAGCAGCTATCGCGTTAGCGGTAACATTAGCGCTTCGAAAAGCTGCTTAAAATCTTTTACTACTTTTAACGGCGAGCTTTCGGCCAACTTTTACTTATTACTTATTAATTATCGACACTTTTATATTAGCGATAAAGCATAACAAATTAAAGTGGCTTCGGACTTTATTCTTAAACAATTAAAAAGATATAAAATACGACGCTTAAAAAATAGATATAAAGCTTTTTATCGAAGCCAACTCGAGCAACTTCCGCAAAAGACCCGCGCAAGTGAAAGCTTACTTCACTTGCACATCGAAAAAGGCTAAGTCTATCGTCTTGGCTTATATAGACCTTAACGCTAAAAACGTATAAGACGCGGCAAAAGTATTAAAAGTTTTAAACGAACGATTCTTTAACTATAACCGCGTTTAAAAAGCACGTTAAAACTATTATAAGCTAACAATATCGAGCAATATATCTTATAACGAGTTTCGTATCTTTTTCATACGCTACGCAATAGCGAGCAAGATCTTAAAAGACCGCTAGTTCGAAGACGTATATAAAAAGGTATCTTTAGCATTAAAAACTGACTTTCGAATTAAGAAATACAAGATGAACGGAAGCTATAAAGCTTTTAACGAATACTTCGCTATCGTGGATCGAAAATCGCGTAATATCCGCGCCGAAGAACTAGCACTCTTACGACGCACGTTGGCAATAACGTTTAATTAAGCAGCTAGCTCCGTACCGAAAGGAGTCTTTCGAAATGCGAATTAGCAATCGAGTTCGCAAAAACCACCGTTACGTACTTATTTATTAAGCTTTATACCCTTCCGCTAGTCTTCACCGATGATAAAAAAGCGTCGAGAACGCTTTAAAAGCTTTCGCACCGCTAGCTTAAACTCCGTATGTTTTAATTATAATAAGAAAAGCCATTTCAAAGCAAACTGCTTAAATATTGTGGTGGAGTTAGGGCTCTGTATTTGTTTTGTCCATGTATATAGTACTGATGCTAGGCACCTTTGTCACGTGGGTACGCTGCATGCTCTGGCCCTGCTAGGCACGTGGTTAGGTCACGTGGTTAGGTCACGTGCAGGCTCTTATATTGTAGAAGCACCCAAAAAGATGTGCTGTAAAGAAGCCTGACTTTAAGGCTAGACTTCATGGTCTTACAAAAAAAGTATCAGAAAAGGTAAGTGGAAAGCTCGTTGATTGTTTTAGCTAAAAGATATGTGCCTTCTTATAGAAGATAGGTCCGTCTAGTGTAGCCTTAATAGCTATAGCAAGTACCTTATTAAGCAAAGTGTTTATATCCGTCCTCTTATAGAATAAGTAAGCGCCCCCGCTTACTATTAAGCAAAAAGAAAAAAAAGAAAGAGGTGTAAAAAAAAGAAAAAAATCTAGTATATAATAAAAGAAGTATCTTGTCTTTAAACTCCAAACATCTAAACATTTAAACTACGCTTCGGCAGCTTCTTTATAGTCTTTTTCCGTGCTTACGTCCTTAACTCCTTCGTTTTTTTCAAGCTGAAAAGGTCTTCGTCTTTTAGCTAAGCTAGCATTAAATAATGACGTATTAGCAGTAACATCTTTAAAAGTAAAAGAGCGCGTGTCGTTTTTGCGCTTATTAATAGCATCGTTAATAAGTATAAACTTAACCGACGAAAAGTCAGCGAAGCTAAAATAAAGTCTAAAGCTATTAATTAAGTCGTCTTCGTTTTTAAGCAAATCAATTAAAGCTTTTATAGCTTTATCGAATGCGCGGTTTAAAGATTTCGGTTAAGAAGATAATGCTTTAAGATCGTCGATTTAACTCGTGAATTATAATTTATAAATAGATTTCGCACTTTTTAAAATGATCTTTATACTTAAATCAAAGTCGTTAAAAAACAACTTAATCGATCGTAAGCTCTTTTTAAAATCCTTTAACTTATCGGCGTTTATAAAATCGTTAGCTCGGCGGCTTTTGCTTTTAAAAAAAGACTTAGCTCCGTAAGTCTTAGCTTTAGCATCTAGCATAATAGCAAATCCTTTTTTAAATACCGAAAACAACTTCTTTTTATGCTTAATAAAGTGTTTTTAAAATTAAGTTCGAGATATAATAAAAATAGCGGTCAATTCTTTTACTACTCGAAGTTCGTTTTAATCTATTCTTCCGATCAAAGCTTTTAATACGAAACTAACGTAGTCTAGCTAGATTATAGCGGCGAAAAGCTAGCTTGACTTATTAATAACTCTTTACCGAAAGGTTAGCGGTATATATTTTAAAACGATCGTGTAAGCGTACTTTGCAAAGCTGATTTTATTTTCTAAAGTATTATCGTTTAATAAAGCGATGTAATTATTAAAAAAGATTGCTTATCCGTAAAAGGAATTTTAAAAAGCGTTTATATTTAAGAAAACACTTTGTTTCGTAATAACGGATATAAAAATAGCGAAATCATTAATTATAGCGAAAGATTAGCGTAACGCAATATTTTTAAATGCATTTAAAGTTTTCGATTTAAGTTTAAAAGCTTTTTATCTAACGGTTTTTTTAAAAGTAATATCGTAAGTATAGCTCTTAAGCTAAATACTTAAGCTTTTGATTTGATTCTTTACGCCGTAAAGCATTAAATAATAATTTAAAACTCTGTCTTTTATTCGTAAACTACGGTTTACAAATCGTTTAGTATTAGCGTCGTGTTTAATCGCAATTACTCGAGCATTATTATTGCATTTAAAAAGCTGAAAAGGTTCCGAATAAGCAATAAGCTTGTAATTTCCGTTTCGGCGATTAAGTAAAGCGGCAAGGTATAGCTTATAATAGCTTCGAAGGACTTGCTAGGTCAAGGAGTGCATTATATTAGAAAATGTATTAATCGAAGCTTTTCTTAAGTTATTAGTCCGAAAGTAATAAAAGTATATTTAAATCTTTTTATTTATAATAATAAAAAAAGTCTAATTGCCGTGCTTATCGTTTAAAAAAGAAGCTTTTAATATAAGCTAAACTTTCGTATAGCTACTTGCATCTATAATATTAAAAAAGCTGTTTTTCTAAGCGGTGCTTATTAAGCTAATGCTTTAGTTCAGCTTATTAAAGGACATCGGCTTAGCTTTAAACTTAAAAAAGCTTAAGCTAGATATTTTCTTAACTAGAATACTGCTTTTAATCTTAATAGCGAATATCGATTGATTGCTCGAGTAAAGCATAAAGTTGTTAAAAGCGTTAATTTAAAACGCTTCGATAAATTTATATAAATTAAAACGAATCATTATTATTATAAAGCCTTTCGTAATTAGCTTAAGGTATTTAACGTATTCGAAAATATAAATTTCGCAAAAAACTTCTTTTAATAAGTCGGTAACGGACGGTAAGACTTTGCGGTTAAAGCGAAGCTTCGTTTAAACGTCTAAGTTAAAGAGTTCTTTAAATTTATTTTTAAATTTTAATACGTTTTTCACTTTTTAAAAGACTTTTGTATAATCGCAATCGTCGTCGTTAAAGCTTAAATTAAAGATCTCGGATAATAAAAAGTAGTTTATTACTTTGCTTCTTTCTTCACTTACTTTTATTTAATTACGACGATCGAAGAATCGTAAGATCGCGTTATTAAAAAATTCGTTTTTTAAAAGCTTGCGGATTTAATTAATAGCTTTTTTAATTAATTTCGCGGCAATTTAAAAAGCATTATCGATATTCTCGTTTAAATTTAAACGGTCGAAAGCTAATTAATAAAAGTCTTAGCAAAAGTTAATAAAAGCTACGTTTATACTTATAAGATCTTTAATTTCGACGAATCTTAAGCAGCGGTTCGATATAGCTTTAACTAGTTCGTACTCGAAGCTATCTTTTTTTTTAACGAATAATACTAATAGCAATTGGTTTTCGAAAAGGTCGCGTTGCACTTTAAGTCTAAAAGTTAAAAAAAAGCTTGCGTTAATAGATTTGCGTAAAATAAATATAATCGAAGCAATTAGTTTAGCGTTCGAAGCCTTATTAATAAAAGATAACGTCGATCTTTAAGATAAAGCTAATAATAGCAAAAAGCGCGCAATAAATGATTTAAGCAAAAAGGTTTTAAAAGCAAAAAGTTAATTTAATTTCGCTTCGATTGCTAAATCATTTATTACTCGTGAACTATAATTTACGAATAAAGTTTCGAATCCGAGCTTTTTTTATAAAACGAAATTCTAAATCTGATTCTCGTCGGCGAACTTTATACGTTCTTTAAGCTCGTCGTATTCGCTTTTAATATTATCGAAAGCTAAAATCAACAAGCTATATAATAAAACTTTTAATCTTAGCTTCTTTAAAAGTCTTTCGTTAAAAATAGCAATTTCATTTTTTTACTTAATATTATTCTTGTCTTTTACAGTTTAGCAAATAAAGTTAATTACCGTAATATTAAGCTTAATAAACTTGCGTCTTCGAGCTATATTAATTATAATCTTTTAAAAAGCGACGTAAGCAATAATATAATAGTTGATGACTTAAATAGCGTAAGCGTTAAAAATGCAATTCTTTAAAATAACGCTTAATTAGCGAGCGCTACGGATTAAAGTATATATAGCTTTAAAGTAATCGTTATATAGCAATTAACTTCGAGCGCCGTCGAAAGCTCTTTTAATTCGTTTATGTCTTTCGGCGTTTTTATTGCGTAAAAAATAAATAGCGGTGACTTTGATAATAAACTAATCGTAAGCCGAAAAGAAATCTTTAGCGTTTATATTCTTTTTTACGCATTCGGCTTGCAAAAATTAATCGTATTGCAAAATCAAATCGTTTTTTTTACTTAATCTATTATTAAAATCGAAAGTTGCGATCTTAAGCATAGCTAATTAATTAAAGTTGCTTATTTAACGGTAAGTTTAAAAAAACTTATCGAAAGTCTTAATAACTCGTCTTTCGAACTTTAGCTCGAAACTAAATTATCGAGCTAAAGCGGCTTGCTCTTCGCTTATTAATAAGCTAAAAAGTGCATTACGGATAAAAGCTTTTCCTTTAGCGGCGGCTAACTTAAAAAGCATATTTAACTCGTAAACTACGGTTTATAAGCTAAACATAAGATAACGGAATAAAAGCTAATAATAATAATAATTGATCAAGTGATAATTAAAAGTCGTTAGTATTAATATAATATTATATAATTAAAAAGAAGAAGTAATAGTAGTATTATTATAATTGTTATTATATAAAGAAAAAAAATGTTAAGAAGAAAAAAAAGGAAGGCTTTCTTATATAAGTACATTTATAAAGAAGACCCACTCTTTTTAATAGTAATTCACCTTCGAATATACGTAATTAAGCACGCTTAAAACAAAAAAACAGTTTTAAATAAAAAATAAAAAATAACCGTATAAGCTTAAAACAAGTAAAAAAACAATCAAATAATAAAAACAATTTATATAAGACAAGTGAATAGCTAATAAAATAAAAAAAACAAAAAAAGAATAAAAAATACAATGAAAAGCAAGTCCAAAAGTAAAAGAACAAACGTAAGAAATACCTTTCTTTATTAAAAACAAAAAAAGTGATTATTAAAAGCACGTCCTTTTATAAAATAAGTATAGAATAAAAAGAGGATAAAAAAGTAAAAAAAACAAAGTAAAAGAATAAACTAAAAAACAGTTTTATAAACTAATTTTTATTCTTTCGAAAGTATTAAAAGAATAATTTAAAAGTTAATAAACTTAAGTCTCGAGATCACTTTTAAGTTAAGTAATTTACTTTTGCCGTCGTCGGAAAGCTCGTATTCGTTAAAGTCCGAATTATTGAAAAAGTCCGAATCTTCTTTTTCTTTTTCTTCGTCGTCTTTATTAAAAAGAAAAAAGGTTTAATCGCGGCGGTAAAATCGTTTAAAGCGGTTAGCTGCAAAAGTGCTTTTAAGCTTAGTCTTATCGGTTTCTTAAAGCTTATAATATCTTTTATCGTAAGCTTTGAAAACGATATAAAGTCTTAGCTATTTATAGTTTAACTTAATATCCGCGGACATATCGATGCTGCGTTTAACGTCGTAAAATAATACTAAGTCTTTTTTTTTAATAAATTCCGACTTTAAGACCTTAACTCGTTTTTAAATAGCTTTAACGGCAAATCGATAGCGTTTTTTCTTTAAAATAATCTCGTCGATATCTTCGTCTCGAAGTTCTAATTATTTAAACCTTATAGCAAGCAAATCAGCGCGAGATCGAACCTTTTATTATAATAATAACTTTTAAATTAGCTATCGTGATTCTAAAAGTAGCTTAGCTTTTCGTCCGTAGTTTAAAAAGAAAAAGGTAACTTTAATAAGTGCGTATATCGAAGTCCGAATTGCAAAAAGCATCTTATTAAATTTGCGAACTTAATCTTTAAATCTTTCGTTTATAACTTTCGATAAGCTATTTAAAATATTTTTATATCTTCTTTCGATTATTCTATTTGCTTTTAAATTATAACTCGAGATTTAAACTCTTTTGATCTCGTACTTAATAGCGAAGGCCTTAGCAATTGCTTTATTCTCGAGTTTTTTATCGATAATCAATCTTTCGAATAGTTTATAACAATAAACGATATCTTTTTAAAAAAAACTTAGCAATAGATTCGGCGTTAGCTGATCGAAGTAATCGCTTTTCTAATTATTTAAATAGATCTTTTTTAGCTAATACGAAGCAAATCATCCTTTTATCGGTAATAAGTACTCGTAACACGTTTAAGCTAACTTTTAACCACATTTAAGTAGGCTAAATCGAATATAAAAGGTTTTCTGTTCGTCTAGCTTTGCGTTTCTAATAAAACTTATAGCTTTAAACGAAAGCTTTGCAATCTTCGTAGCATTTATTTTAAAAAAAAATTTTAATATGCGGTAATAAATTAATTCAGCTCTTTTATATCCGGATTTTTAATAAGCGTCGGCAATAGCAATATAGCGTCTTTAAGTTCCGTCGATAATTAGCTTAATCGAGTAAGAATTGTCTGCTCGCTTATAAAAATAACTCTTTTTAATTAAGTAATTGAATGCTTTGTTTTTAAACTTTTAAAAGTCGTAAGTCTTAATTAAAAAAAAGCGTTTGAAAGTAGTAAAGAATTAAGCAATAAGCTTAAAGTCGAGCGAGTAATCGTGCTTTAAAACTTTCTTTTTAGCCCGTGAATTATAATTTACGAATCGTTTAATCGAAAATATTAAAACAATACTTAATTCGTTAATAACCTAATCGTTAATATCTTCTTCTTTTCTTTTCTTAATATCTAAAGAATGCTTCTTTCTTTTCTTAAAGAAACTATCCGCTATTATGTTTTTAGTTTTAAAAATATGCTTAACTTTAAAATCTATTAATCTTATTTACGCAATTTAATTCGTAACGAAAGCTTTAAGCAAGTCGCTTATTAATCCGTTAAATTGATTAATTAATACTTTAGCATCGGTTTTTAAAATAAAGTAAACTTTATATAATTCGCTTTTTATTTTTTTTATAGCTTTTAAAGCATCGTAGCATTTTCGCTTAATCGCGTCGTACTTGCTTTCCGCAAAGTTTTAAAGACTACTTTCGAATTTAATAAAATATCGCTTTTTATCGGAATATTTTTGCTGCAATACTGCTTTTTATCTTTTAAGACTAGCGTTTACCGTCAAGTAAATTTTCTTTCCGTCTTTATTATAATCGATCTTAATAAAAGCGGAAGCAAAAAGCAAAGCTTTTTTAAATAGCTTTATCGCTTTTTATTAAAGCTTTAATTATTCGAATTCGATTCTTTTTCTTATAATCGCGTAAATTAAAGCAGCAATTATAAAAAAGTTTTTAATTTAGATTCTATAATAAACTACGATCTTAATAAAAGCTTAAGCTTTCAATACATTTTCGCATTTAATTTATTTTAATATCTTTTTAATTTTAACGATTTAAAAATAACGTCTTTCGCTATCCGTAACGAATTTAACGATATTAAAGCCGAGCATATAATATTAAGACTTAATTCCGACGGTCGTCTTAGCTCTTTCAAACCTTACGAGCACTTTATCGATGTTTTAAATATATTTTAAAACGAATCGTCGAATTTCGAGCAAAACTTTTTTATAATTATAAAAGAATCGCGATCTTTTAACTTTTACGTTATTTATATAAAGCAAGCAAACGTTAAAAATGCAATCTATAAAGATCTTATAAATGACTTTAACGAATTAAGCGATCGAATTAATAGCTTTTATAAGTATTCAAGTTATCTGAAGTAGTTCGATAAGCGTTTGAATAGCTATTATATCTTTAAACTTAACGTCGAAAAAGAATTAATCGTATTTAAAAAAGAAGTCTAAGAATGTAACTATCGTAAAACCGGCAAATTCGTTCGAAAATTAATTTACGTTCGAAACAATATTAGCGTCTTTAACCGTAACACAATTCATCTTAATTATAATAATAATCAACTTATATTTTCTTTTTTTTTTTATTATAATAAACCATTTGTTTCGATAAAAGCTTTAATATAATTCGAAGACCTTTTGCTTTAATCGTTCTTTTAATATAAAAATAATTATTTTTTAAAAAGCCTTCGATATCGTAAACGTTTTCTTTTATTAAGCTTCGTATAATACCGTTTTAATCTTTTAAAGTAGCATGACTTTTTTTCGAACTTAATTAAAATAAGTAAAATCTTAAGCTATCGCTTCTTTTCGATTTAAAAAGCATTAATAAAGCAGCTCTTTTTTTTTCGAAGTGACTTAAAAGCTAATCGTAAATGCTTCGAATCGTTTTTTCGTTAATCTTAATCTAACTTTTAAGTTTAAAAACTTATTAATAAAATATTTTAAAAAAAGTCTTTTAAGCTTAAAAGATCTCGCTTTTTTATTTTGCTTAAACTAATCGTCGATTCTTTTAAGTATCTTTTTATCCGACATTTTTAAATTTACCGGTTTAACCTTTTCCGCTTTTTTTTTATATATCGTATTAATCTTTATTATATTCCTTTTTAAAAAGTCTTTATCGTTATCGATAATAAACATGAAATTTTCCGATTTATCGAATTTAATTGCAAATATTTTTAGTGTTTTTAATTTTAATAAGCTTTATTTAATATTAAATTAAATTGTTTTTTTATGATTTTATTATTTTTATGCCGATCTATTTATAAATTATAGTTTACGGGCGGAATTTCTTTTTAAGCTTCTTTTTAGCTTAGCATCTATCTTAGCTTATATGCTAGCTATTAATTTCCCGGGTCTTCGACCAAATCCGACTTGTCTTTTGCAATAATAATTTAGCCTTAAGTAAATCGATCGTAATTTTAAAAAAAAGCTTTTATCGTGCTATTATCGAAGTAAGAAAAAGAAAATTAAGATTTTAAAAAGAAAAGCATGCTTAAAATAACTTCGTAATTGCTATTAATAATAATAAAAAAATCGGCGTAATTAATAATTCCGTTAATAATAACTTCAACGTCGTTTATTTACTTATCGAAATTATAAAAATCCTCGGATACGATAATATAAACTAAAGCTCGATCCGTTATAATAAATAGTTTAATTATCTTAACTATTTCTTTGTTTATTACGTTGACTTTAAATCTATTATCGAAAAGAGATCTGCTTTTAATTATACCGTTAATATTAATAAAAACTTTTAAAGTCTTTATCGTTACTTCGAAGCAATTGCAAGCGATAAGTTGTTTACGAATTTGCGTCGCTAAAAGGTCTAGCTTGCTTTTTTTATTTTGACTTAAACGTTTAACAATTAAAACGTTTATAAGAATAAACTTACTTTAAAAGACTTTTACGTTTTCTTTAATATCGAAGACTATTAAAATATAATAGCTTAATAGCTTATCGAAGCGAAAGTTAAGTCCGAATAAATCTTTAATCTAGACTTCGATTCTCGATTTCATAATCGCCGCTATTACTTTTTCTTAAGCTTTAATAATAACGTAAAGGTTAATAAACTTTTCTCGTTTATAAGTCCTTTTTTTCTTTCTTCTTAACACTCGCTAAATAATCTCAACCTTTTTTTCTATATCTTTTATAGCTTCGTCGGTTCTAGCTAGTTTAAAAGGTTTAAAAAACTCTTTTTTAATTATATTATCGAACAACCCGTCTTTCGAGTTTATTTTTATAGCAATATTCGATTCTTAAAAAACACGAGCTTTAAAAGTGCCGTAATTCTTTTTCTTTTATTGTCGGATATTCTTTTTAATCTTAATAAGCTTAGATCCTTTCGAAAGCGGAAAAGACTTTTTAGCTTTGTCTTTTACGATAGCGTTGATTTCGACCGAAGCAACCTTTATGCTAAATAAATAGTTAAGCGTATTGATTTATCTTATAACATTAATATTCTTAATATCGATTAGTCTTTTAAAGATAATAGTAAGCTTTTTAAGCTAGTTAGTTAAATGCTAAGTATTTTGATCGGGCTAATATTAAGTTGGCTATTAAATTGGTTATTAATAAAAGAGCAGATGTCTATAAGTTTTAAGTCCGCTAATAAATCGATTTTCTAAGATATTATTGTATTCCGTCTTACGAACGTTTAATACGATAAATCTAAACTAAGTCTTTCTTTGCTTCTTTTAGATAATAAAAGCGCCGATCTTCTTAAGTCTTAAGCAAAAGCGTTCGTAATCACTAATATAAATATATCTTTTATTAATTATATTTTTAAAAGCTTTATATTTATCTCGGTATTAATAAAAGGCTTAAGTTATATCCTCGGAGTTCTCGCAAAAGCTATAATCTTGCATCTAGCTTTCGTATCTTTTACCTTTTCTTTTTCTTCGTCTTTATAATTCGTAGCCGATAGCAGCAATTTAAACTCTACCTTCGAAGCTGATCTTATTTCGAGCATCTTAAGCGGTATACTTAATAAAAGCTTCGTCGCGGTCTTCGAATCGAACTTAAAGTTAAAATTAAATAAAGCGTCGAAAAGTTAAATTAACGACTTAATTTTCGAAGTAATTAATTCGATTATAAATCGCATTAATCTATAAGTTAAAAAACTTCTTAATCATAAAACTTATTTTATCAATTTCCTTTTTTTTATTCGTAAACCGTAGTTCACGAGTAAACGATATTATTATTAAAGCTTTTTTAACAAACTTAAAAACGCTAATTAGCTCGATATGTTTTTTAACTAAAGTCCGAATATCTTTAATAAAGTTAATTAAAAAAGATTTTTCTCGATTTATAGCTTCGATAATCTTAGCACTCTAGTCGATTTTAAAAGCAAATGCAGCGAAATCGTCGAAAGCGGCATAAAAGTTTAAATCGAGTTCGTCGACTTTATAATGCTTGATTATTTTATTTCGAATTTCGACGAGCAATCTGAAAAAGAATAAGCGGCTTTATTCGGTCTTGCTTAAAAAGTATATTAAAGTAAGCCTTTCGAAGACTCGAAAGAAAGTGCGATAATAGTTTTTCAAGTTATTAATATTTCGTTTTTGCATAATAAATTCTCGTAAAAAAACGATCGAATCCTTAATCTATTAAGTATCGTTTTTACGAAACTCGGCTCTTAAACCTTTAATAAAAGCAGCTTAATTTTTCTTAGCTTTTTATTTAAGCAAGCTTTTAATAACTTCTTTGCGAAAGTTATCGCAATAACGAAAGAGTTTAATAAACCGATCGTTTTTAAAAATATTAAAGTCATTACAAATCTTTTCGTACTTTTCGATAAAGTCGATAATATTAGCATTACTAAAGCAAAGAGCTCTTAAAGCACTTAGCAATAGCATGCGAGTAGTCATGAAAGCGTAAAAAATAGCAAGATCAACTATAACTAGCGCAAAGCTTAATAGAAAAGCAAAAGGAGTAAAAAGAAAAAGAATAATATAGATCTTAAGACCGGTATTTATTTTAAAAAGCATTTCCGAAGTAAGTGTTTCCGATAAAAGTAAAAGTTCTAATTAAAAGTCGAAGTAAAATAAGAATAATCCGAAGCTTATAAGAATACGATTAAAAAATTTAAAAAATTTAAAAGATTCTAACGAAAAGAAAAGTGACTCGACGCCGACTTCGATATTAAAAATCTCAAAAAGGTTTTCGGTATTCTAAAGATCAGATATATATATATATTAAGAATGATCGGGTTGATAAAAGGTTTTTAAATTATTTAATTTTAACTCGTAAACCAAGTTCACGAATAAAATAAGCGATTTTCGCAAAGTATTTTCGATCCGAAATTAAAAAAAATAAACCTTTTGTAAAAGTAAACTAATAATCAAGATCAAAACTATAAAAAACTTAAAAATCAATTGATTAGCTTCGCTAACAACTCCGGACTATATCAATTGCTTTAATTCAAGATAAAAGCTAAAGTATAAAATGATATTTTTATTAATAAATGAAAATTCTTTTTTATTAATAATAAAAAAGAGTTTTTGCTGAAGAGCCGAAATATTACACTTTAACTATTTCGGCATTTCGGTGTTCGAACCTATCGGAAATAAGGTTTTGATTGTTTTAAAGTTATAATAATAAAAGGAAGTGCTGAATAATAAACGAAGATCAACTTAACTGCGAATCAAGCGATTGTAATAAGCTGTATAAAAACAAAGACTAAAAGTTTGAATCCTTACGTAAGTCATTAATATAGAAGCACTTAAAAAGATATGCTATAAAAAAGCCTGACTTTAAAGCTAGACTTCATAGTCTTACAAAAAAAATGTCAGAAAAGGTAAGTAAAAAGCTCGTTGATTATTCTAGCTAAGAGATATATGCCCTTTTATAGAAGATGGGTCCGTTTAATATAGCCTTAATGGCCATAGCAGGTACCCTATCAGGCAGGGTGTTTACAATATAGACGAGTAATTGGTTTCTCTTTGAACCAGCATAATATTATTACATAATACAATATACGTACTTATAGCACACATTCGAATGTCTTTCGATCGTCTTCTTTCTCTTTTTTTATTTACTTACGATTTTATTATAGTTATATTTATATATATCTTTTGATTTGACGTTAAGTATATATCGGAGCTCTTCCTTTTTATATATATTTAATGACTTACGTAAAGAATCGAATTAAAGGTTGGTCTTTATACCTTTTTTAAACTTGCTTCTTTTGCGAAAAGCTATATATTCGGAGTTCACGTTATACGTTGAGCTATTAATTATATGCTTTTGCGGTGCTTTTTCGTAAGGTATTCGATATACGCTAAGCTAATAATCAAGTGCTTTTGCATATAAGCTTCGAAGCTATTGCTTTAAAAGCGATCTTCTTTCGATTTGTGTCTATTAAGCATGCTATTCGGTATACTCGATAGATACTACTTAAGAAATCGTTACTTTAATTCGAAGATCGAACTCGTTAAAGTTTAATTCGATATCTATAGAGTTTTATTTATTTAAGTCATTTTGCACAGCGATACGCTCGAAGTATTATTCGTTTGGTATACTTTACTTTCTTCGATTTAATATCGATTTTAATACGAGTCTATTACTCTTTTTTCTTTAGAAAAGTAGATAATAGTTAAGTATCGGAAATACTACGCTAAGCTTAAAAGGTTAAAAAATTCAATACTTACTTCGCAACGGAGATTATATATAAAGACTTCGAATTGCTTTCGAATATCTTTCGCTTTAGCAAATGAAAGATACGACGAGCGGAAATAAGTATTATGCAATTCGAAACCGTTTCGGTGTCGCATTATATTAAAAGTAAGCTATATGTTTATACGAAAGCTCGGCTATTACTCGACTTCGTTTTTATTTCGATATATTTAATTTCGGCAATTACTTTTCCGCTTATTCGGATCTTACGTTTAAGAATTAGACGTATTATTAATATTATTTATTATATCGATTTAGTTTCGATTATTTAGCTCGAAGCGATCGATACTCGACTCTTTAATAAATCACTTTCGATGCATCGGGATCTTATATTTTTATAATATTTTTTTATATATTTAATATTTATTATAAATTATACTTATTTCATTTTTATTATTTATTTATATTTATATTATTCTCGTTCTCTTTTCATATCCGTTTCGAAACACTTTTATACCTTAATCGATATTTATTAATTTAACTTAGCGGGCTAACGTTAGAACTCTCGGAAATCAAAAAGAGCTATGACTTTTTTAATTTAAAAAGATTTCGAGCTTAGCGAAGATGCTATTTGCAAGCTAATCGAAGACGAAGTAAAAAGGATTTAAGCTTTCTTACCTTTTATAAATGCTTCGAATTACGTAAGTATCCGTAGACTTCTTTTTAAACTTAAAGCTTTTAAAATGCTTGCTTTCGATAAAGCTAATATTATAGATTATATTCGCTAGCTCGAACGAGCGTTTAAAGATTACGATATCGTTATCGATTCGGAAAAGAAGCAATGCTTTGCTAAGTATAATATCTTTAGCTTTTTCGGTTATAATATACGTTATAATATCGAAAGCTTCGGCGGCTTTTCGGATCCGAAAGTGACTTGGGACGACTTTAAATCGGTGGTTAAAAAGGAGTATAAAGCTTTCGATTTAACTAAATGGAAAGATAATATTAGCTTTTTAAACGACTTAAGCAATAAGTGGATAGCAAGGAAAAGAGCTTTTAAGGCGGAGCTTTTATAGTTTACTTAATAATTTAATTTTACGAGCTTTGCTTGTTTCGCTAATAGAGATATTATTAATAAGCAATTAAAGTGGAAGTTCCTCGGTTGCTTATTATTATCGATGCAGAATCGGACTTAAAAAAACGTTAAACTTAAGAAAGATCACTTGCAAACGTATAATATAATATATATTACGGTTAGCGACTTAATTAAGCAAGAATAGATCATTGCGAAACGGATTAAAGAATACGGCTACGCCGAGATCCTTAAGGCTTTTTCTCGCTATAACCTTTATTAGAACGAAAACTCTCGTCTTTAAGTACCGTTTGTTATTTTCGAGAGCAAGCGAAACTTATACGTTTCGCTCTTTTATAGCACTTATTTCGATAGTACTTATCTCTTTCTTTTTTACCGCGCAAGCATCACCGCTACGAATTCGATTACTCCGTTTATCGATCTTGACTTAAAGATCGAGGCTCTTATAAAACAATTAGCGAAAGTTAATATTTACTTAAGATTTACCGATAGCTTCGCCTTCGTATCGAAGGAAGCTTAGATAAACCTATTAGAAGCTGCTTAATATAAAGAGACTTAAAAGATCGCATTGCACCGGGTCTACGAGATTAATGCGGCCGATACTTATTCGAACCGAAGCTACGCTATATCGAAGAGGAAACGGTCTTTAAGCGATTCTAACTGCATTTTCTATTAGTGTTAGATTGCTTTTAAGCGATTGGGAATATATTCGTAATTTCGTAAGGTCGTTAAAGTACTTGCAATTGCAAAACACTCGGTTGATAAGGTATTTGAATTCTGTCTGCTCTTAAGGCTTAAGGGAGCTGATTCCTTTTATACGATTAGAAGGAATCACGTGCATTAGCTAGCTAATAGGTTTACTTGTCAAGTTAGGGGTCCCTTAACTGCTGACATGCTAAGCGAAGCATGTTAAATGGCCCGTAAACCATGGTTCACGAGTGAGCTCCCTTAACTACTATTACTATTACTACTAGCTAGCTAAGGTCGATATGGATATACCGATACCGGCAACTCTCTTTTTGGCAAGCACTGAGCAGTGCTTTGCCAACTATTATATCGACCGAAAAAGAAGGAAGGTAATTAAACAAAAGAAAAACAATCTCATCCTTTTTTCTTTTATAGCGGCCTTTTTACTTACCTATCCATTTGCACTTTTAAGGTATTGGTTAAAACTAGCTTTT
>NW_006763045.1:1237489-1273078 GCF_000298775.1 Drepanopeziza brunnea f. sp. 'multigermtubi' MB_m1
GCAAAGAGGTATTGGCCCCGACTTTAATTATAGCGTTAGCAAGGTTAGATTTTCCTCCGATCTAGCGTACCTTAAAGAGCTCCCGCCTCTCGTATGACTCTCGAATAATTATAATATCGATTATAAGGCGCTTCTCTTTAATAGTTCTTAGCTTTACTATACACTCGTAAAGCAAGTAAGAGTTAGTGCATACAACTACGAGGAAATTGGAAATCCTTAGCTAAGCTATGATTTAAGCAAAGGTAGTCGATATAGCAATAGCTATATCGATACTTAAGGACATAGCGTATAGCTTAAAAGCTAGTATTACCTTTATTACTTTCTTGCACTTTTATAACACTTAATAGAAGATGTTATCCGTTAAAGTGAACTCGTTTTTATTTACGTAAGCTTTATTGCTAAGGATAGCTACGAAACCGATTTAAAAGCTAAAGTTAGCGTTATTAGCAAACGCTTCGTCTACGAATATAAAGAGCTTCGCTATCCTTAAGTTTAAAAGCACGTATTGGATCTTTCGTATTAAGTGATCGATTAGCTATTAGATCACTTTATTAAAGGCTTTGTAGTTTTCGTCTTTCGATTCTTAGTGTTAAGCAGTTATCGATAAAGCATACGATGCTTTTGAGTAGTAAATAATAGCTAAATACGCTTCTCGAGCACGTTGCTTTAAGTACTTCTTAGCTCGTGTAGCTAAATCGAGCTTGATTACGGCGAGCCTCTTACTTTGTCTTTTCTACTCGATTGATAATCCGAATTCGTTTTTATTTAAAGATAGCTTGCATTTATTGAAAATCATCGGTTCGGCGTGTGTAAAGATCTTTATCTCTTTGCTCTTTAGCTTGGATTTAACCAACTTCCTCTCTTTTCTTGCTTTTATAGCTCGATTAATAACTATAAGAACATCGTTTGTTTATAAAGCAGCTATTCTTAGCTAATTTTTATTGATTAATATAAAAAGGTAAAAGTTAAAGCTCGATTATCTTATGCCGAGGTTATTTGTAAAGTGCTCGAAGAAACGCTTATACTAATGCGTCTTTGCTTCGAAGATGCCGTATAAAGGGCTAGTTATAAAGAATAAAGTGCCGAAAGGGAATCGATAAGTGATCTTTTTAAGTGGTCGCACGACGATTATCCGTATAAGCTTCGTGCTTAATTAAGTGTAAGCTTAAGTGATATCTTTGCTATAGACTTAATACTTGTAATCTTTTATTAGCGAAAAAGCTAAAGCATAATAAAGTCTTTAGCCCGCTCGCTGCATTATAAGCGATTCGGTAAGTACTTTCGTTTTCTTTTTATTTTGAAAAGCTTAGATTATTATATAAGACTTCTCGTATAGCGTAAGTGTTTTTTTGCTTTTGATTTTATTAATAAACTTAAATCCGAAGATCTTAACGCTTTTAACGCGTAAGTCGATGCTCGAGATTATTTAAAAGATGCTTTAAGCTATTAATCTAGTTAATTTTTTTGCTTTAAACTTTTGAAATAGTGCTTTAAGGCTTTTGATGATTCTTTCGGCTCGTAGCTTAATTAAAAGCTTATAGTCCCGGCGTTCTTTATCGGTAATTAACACTTCGAAGTCCTTAGTAAATAGAACGTAAGAATCGCTTTCTTTTTCGTCGAGCACGATCGGGATATTGTAAACACCTTGCCTGATGGGGTACCTGTTATGGCCATTAAGGCTACACTAAACGGACCTATCTTTTATAAGAGGGCACACATCTTTTAGCTAGAACAATCAACGAGCTTTCTACTTATCTTTTCTAACATTTCTTTTGTAAGACTATAAGGTCTAGCTTTAAAGCTAAGCTTTTGTATAATATATCTTTTTAAATGCTTTTACATTAGTGACTTACGCAAAGATTCAAACTTTTAGTCTTTGTTTTTATACAGCTTATTATAATCGCTTAATTCGCAGTCAAGTTGATCTTCGTTTATTATTTAGCACTTTACTTTATAATTATAATATCAAAACAATCAAAACTTTATTTTCGATAGGTTCGGATACCGAAACGCCGAAATAATCGAAGTGTAATATTTCGGCTCTTTAGCAAAAACTCTTTTTTATTATTAATAAAAAAGAATTTTTATTTATTAATAAAAATATCTTTTCGTACTTTAGCTTTCATTTTGAATTAAAGCAATTGATATAGTCCGGAGTTGTCAGCGAAGCTAATCAATTGATTTTTAAGTTTTTTATAGTTTTGATCTTAATTATTAATTTACTTTTGCAAAAAGTCTATTCTTTTTAATTTCGGATCGAGAATACTTTACGAAAATCGCTTATTTTACTTATGAATCCGGTTCACGAGTTAAAATCAAACAATTTAAAAACCTTTTATTAACCCGATCTTTTTTAATACATATATATATTTAATCTTTAAAATATCGAAAACCTTCTTAAGATTTCTAATATCGAAGTCGGCGCAAAATCACTTTTTCTTTCGTTAAAATCCTTTGAATTTATTAAATCTTTTAATCGTATTTTTATAAGCTTCGGATTATCCTTATTTTACTTCGACTTTTAACTTGAACTTTTACCGCTACTTTTATTAAAAACACTTGCTTCGAAAATGCTTTTTAAAATAAACACCGATCTTAAGATTTATACTATTCTTTTTCTTTTTGCTCTTTTTGTCTTTTTACCAAGCTTTACGCTAGTTATAGTCGACTTTGCTATCTTTTACGCTTTTATAACTACTCGTATACTATTGTTAAGTGCTCCAAAAGCTCTTTGCTTTAATAATGTTAATATTACCGACTTTATCGAAAAGTACAAAGAGACTTATAATGACTTTAATATCTTTAAAAACGATTAGTTTGTTAAGCTCTTTCGTTACTGCGATAACTTTCGTAAAAAGGTTATTAAAAGCTTGCTCGAATAGAAAGCTAAGAAAGATTAAGTTGCTTTCGTTAAGGTTTTAAAAGCTAAGTTTCGTAAAAACGATACTTAGCAGATCAAAGACTCGATCGCTTTCTTACGAGAATTTGCTATGCAAAAACAAGATATTAACGATTTGAAAAACTATTATCGCACTTTCTTTCGAGTCTTCGAAAAGCTTATTTTTATGCACTTTTTAAGCAAGACCGAATAAGGCCGCTTGTTCTTTTTCGGATTATTCGTCGGAATTCGAAATAAGACAATTAAGTATTATAAAGTCGACGAACTCGACTTAAACTTTTATATCGCTTTCGACGACTTCGCTGCATTCGCTTTTAAGACCGACTAAAGTGCTAAGATTATCGAAGTTATAAATCGAGAAAAGTCTTTTTTAATTAACTTTATTAAAGATATTCGGACCTTAGTTAAAAAACACATCGAACTAGCTAGCGTTCTTGAGTTTGCTAAAAAAGCTTTAATAATAATGCCGTTTACTTATAAACTACGGTTCACGAATAAAAAAAAAGAAATTAACAAAATAAGTTTTATAATTAAGAAGTTTTTTAACTTGCAGATTAATGCAATTTATAATCGAATTGATTACTTCGAAGACTAAGTCGTTAACTCAACTTTTCGACGCTTTGTTTAATCTTAACTTTAAGTTCGATTCGAAGACTGCGACGAAGCTTTTATTAAGTATACCGCTTAAGATGCTCGAAGTAGAATCAGCTTCGGAAGTAAAGTTTAGATTGCTGCTATTAGCTACGAACTATAAAGACGAAAAAGAAAAAGAGGTAGAAGGTACGAGAACTAAATGTAAGATTATAGCTTTTGCGAGAACTCCGAAAATATAACTCAAGCTCTTTATTAATACCGAGATAAATATAAAGCTTTTAAAAACATAATTAATAAAAGATGTATTTATATTAATGATTACGAACGCTTTTGCTTAAAGCTTAAAAGGATCGGCGTTCTTATCATTTAAAAGAAGCAAGAAAAGACTTAGTTCAAATCTATCGTTTTAAATGTTCGTAAGACGGAATACGATAATATCTTAAAGAATCGACTTATTAGCGGACTTAAGACTTATAAACACTTGCTTTCTTATTAATAACTAATCTAACAGCTAGTTCAGTACTAGCCCGATCAAAATGCTTAACAACTAACTAATTAATTAAAAGAGCTTACTATTATCTTTAAAAGACTAGTCGATATTAAGAATATCAACGCTATAAAATAAATTAATACGCTTAATTACTTATCTAATATAAAGGTTGCTTCGATCGAGATTAACGCTACCGCAAAAGACAAAGCTAAAAAGTCTCTTTTACTTTCGAAAAGATCTAAGCTTATTAAGATCAAGAAAAATGTCCGATAATAAAAGGAAAAGAACTATAGCACTTTTAAAGCTCGTGCTTTTTAAGAATCGAGTACTATTGTAAAGATAGACTCAAAAGACGGGTTGTTCGATAGTATAATTAAAGAAGAGTCTTTTAAACTTTTTAAACCAGCTAAAGCCGACGAAGCTATAAAAGATATAAAAAGAAAGGTTAAGATCATTTAGCGAATGCTAAAAAAAAAGAAAAAGAGAACTTATAAACGAGAAAAGTTTATTGACTTTTACGTTACTATTAAAGCTTAAAAAAAAGCAATAGCGGCGATTATGAAATTAAGAATCGAAGTTTAGATTAAAGATTTGTTCGGACTTAGCTTTCGCTTCGATAAGCTATTAAGCTATTATATTTTAATGGTTCCCGATATTAAGGAAAACGTAAAGGTCTTTTAAAATAAGCTTATTCTTATGAACGCTTTAACTATTAAACGTTTAAGTCGGAATAAAGAAGGTAAGCTAAACTTTTTAACGACGTAAATTCGCAAACAACTTATCGTTCGCAATTGCTTCGAAATAGCGATAAAGACTTTAAAAGTTTTTATTAATATCGACGGTATAATTAAAAGCAAATCCTTTTTCGATAGCGGATCTAAAGTCAACGTAATAAACAAAAAAGTAGCAAAGATAATTAAACTATTTATTATAATAGATCGAGCTTTAATTTATATTACCGTATCCGGAGATCTTTATAACTTCGATAAATAAATAAACGACGTCGAAGTTATTATTAACGGAATTATTAATTACGCCGATTTCTTTATTATTAATAATAACAATTACGAAGTTATCTTAAGTATGCTTTTCTTTTTAGAATCTTAACTCTTTTTTTTTTACTTCGATAATAGTATAATAAAAGCTTCTTTTTAAAATCACGATCGATCTACTTAAGAATAGATTATTATTGCAAAAGACAAGTCGGATTTAATCGAAGACTCGAGAAACTAATAGCTAGCATACAAGTTAAGATAGATGCTAAGCTAAAAAGAAGCTTAAAAAGAAATTCCGCTCGTAAATCATAGTTTACGAATAGATCGGCATAAAAACAATAAAATTATAAAAAAACAATTCAATTTAATATTAAGCAAAGCTTATTAAAATTAAAAATATTAAAAATATTTGCAATCAAACTCGATAAATCGGAAAATTTTATGTTTATTATCGATAACGATAAAGACTTTTTAAGAAAGAATATAATAAAGGTTAATACGATATACAAAAAGAAGGCGAAGAAAGTTAAACCGGTGGATTTAAGAGTATCGAATAAAGAGATACTTAAAAGAATCGACGATTAGTTTAAGCAAAATAAAAAAGCGAGACTTTTTAGATTTAAAAGACTTTTTTCGAAATACTTTATTAATAGGTTTTTAAACTTAAAAGTTAGATTAAGATTAACGAAAAAACGATTTAAAGCATTCACGATTAGCTTTTAAATCACTTCGAAAGAAAGAGAGCTGCTTTATTAATGCTTTTTAAATCGAAAAGAAACGATAGCTTAAGATTTTATTTATTTTAGTCAAGTTCGGAAAGAAGTCATGCTACTTTAAAAGATTAAAACGGTGCTTTACGAAGCTTAACAAAAGAAAACGTTTACCGTGTCGAAAGCTTTATAAGAAATAATTATCTTTATGTTAAAAGAACGATTAAAGCAAAAGGTCTTTGAATTATGTTAAGGCTTTTATCGGAATAAATAGTTTATTATAATAAAGAAAAAAAAAAGAAAATACAAGCTGATTATTGCTATAATTAAGATAAACCGTATAACGGTTAAAGACGCTAATATTGTTTTAAACGTAGATTAATTCTTAAACGAATTTGCCGGTCTTACGATAGTTATATTCTTAAACTTCTTTTTTAAATACGATCAATTCTTTTTCGACGTTAAGTTTAAAGATATAACAGCTATTTAAACGCTTATCGAACTGCTTCGGATAACTCGGATACTTATAAAAGTAACTAATTCGATTGCTTAATTCGTTAAAGTTATTTACAAGATCTTTATAAATTGCATTCTTAACGTTTGCTTGCTTTATATAAATGACGTAAAAGTCAAAAGATTTCGATTCTTTTATAATTACAAAGAAGTTTTGCTCGGAATACGACGATTCGTTTTAAAATATATTTAAAATATCGATAAAGTGCTCGTAAAGTTTAAAAGAGCTAAAACGATCGTCGGAACGAAGTCTTAATATTGCATGCTTAGCCTTAATATCGTTAGATTCGTTACGGATAGCGAAAGACGTTACTTTTAGACCGTTAAAATTAAAAAGATACTAGAATAAATTAAGTGCGAAGATATATCGGAAGCGCGAGCTTTTATTAAGATCGTAGTTTATTATAAAATTTAAATTAAAAACTTTTTTACGATTGCTACTTTAATTTACGCGATTATAAGAAAAAAGGTCGAATTCGAATAGTTAAAGCTTTAATAAAAAGCGATAAGGCTGCTTAAAGAAGCCTTGCTTTTTACTTTCGCTTTTATTAAGATCGATTATAGCAAAGACGAAAAGAAAATTTACTTAACGGTAGACGCTAGTCTTAAAAGATAAAAAGCAGTATTACAGCAAGAAGATTCCGATAAAAAGCGATATTTTGCTAAGTTCGAAAATAGTTTTTAGAACTTTGCGGAAAGCAAGTACGACGCGATTAAGCGAAAATGCCGCGATGCTTTAAAAGCTATAAAAAAAATAAAAAGCGAATTATACGAGGTTCACTTTATCTTAAAAACCGACGCTAAAGTATTAATTGATCAACTCAACGGATTAGCGAGCGATTTGCTTAAAGCTTTCGTTACGAATTAGATTGCGTAAATAAAATTAATAAACTTTAAAGTTAAGCATATCTTTAAGATTAAAAACACGATAACGAATAGTCTTTTTAAAAAAAGAAAAGAGCATTTTTTAAACATTAAGAAAAGAAAAGAAAAAGATATTAACGATTAAGTTACTAACGAGCTAAGCATTGTTTTAGTATTCTCGATTAAACGACTCGTGAATTATAATTCACGAGCTAAAAAGAGAGTTTTAAAACACGATTATTCGCTCGACTTTAAGCTTATTGCTTAATTCTTTACTACTTTTAAACGCTTTCTTTCGATCAAGACTTACGACTTTTAAAAGTTTAAAAACAAAGCATTTAACTACTTAATTAAAAATAATTACTTTTATAAGCGAGCAGATAATTTTTACTCGATTAAGTTAATTGTCGACGGAACTTAAAGACGCTACACTGTTATTTCCGACTCTTATCGAAAATCCGGATATAAAAGAGTTGAATTAATTTATTACCGTACGTTAAAACTCTTCTTTTAGAATAAATGCTACGAAGACTGTAAGGCTTTCGTCTAGAGCTGTAAGCTTTGTTAAAAACGCAAAGCTAAACGAATAGAAAACTTTTTGTACTCGATTTAGTTTATTTAAATATAATCAAAAGTCAGCTTAAACGTATCACGAGTATTTACTACCGATAAAGAGATAACTTGCTTCGTACTAGCTAAAAAAGATCTATTTAAATAGCTAAAAAAACGATTACTTCGATCGGCTAATACCGAATTTATTATTAAGTTTTTTTAAGAAGATATCGTTTGCCGCTACGGACTATTCGAAAGATTGATTATCGATAAAAGACTCGAAAATAAAGCAGTTGTTAAAGCTTTCGCTATTAAGTACAAGATCAAAAGGGTTTAGATCTCGAGCTATAATTTAAAAGCAAATAGAATGATCGAGAGAAGATATAAAAACATCTTAGATAGCTTATCGAAGGTTATAAATAAAAGATTTAAAGATTAAGTTTGTAAATTTAATAAAATGCTCTTTGCGGTTCGGATATCGATATACGCACTTACTAGAATTACTTTTTTCTTTTTAAATTACGGACGAGAAGCTAAGCTATCTTTAGAATTACGATAGCTAGTTTAAAAGTTACTATTATAATAAAAGGTTCGATCTTGCGTTAACTTGCTTATTATAAAGTTTAAATAATTAGAACTCTAAGACGAAGATATCGACGAGATCATTTTAAAGAAGAAACGCTATCGACTTGCCGTTAAAGCTACTTAAGAACGAGTTAAGGTTTTAAAATCGGAATTTATTAAAGAAAAAAACTTAATATTGCTTTACGACGTTAAACGCAGCATCGATATGTCCGCAGATATTAAACTAGATTATAAGTGGCTAAGACTTTATATCGTTTTTAAAGCTTACGACAAAAGATACTACAAACTTTAAGAAACCGATAAGATTGAGCTTAAAAGCACTTTTATAATCAACCGCTTTAAACGATTTTACCGCCGCGATTAAACTCTTTTTCTTTTTAATAAAGACGACGAAAAAGAAAAAAAAAAGATTTAAACTCTTTAAATAACTCGGACCTTAACGAATACGAGCTTTTCGACGACGGCAAAAGTGAATTACTTAATTTAAAGGTGATCTCGAGACTTAAATCTATTAACTTTTAAATTATTCTTTTAACACTTTCGAAAGAATAAAAATTAGCTTACAAAACTGTTTTTTAGTTTATTCTTTTATTTTGTTTTTTTTACTTTTTTATTTTCTTTTTGTTTTATACTTATTTTATAAAAGGACGTGCTTTTAATAATCACTTTCTTTGTTTTAATAGGGAAAGGTATTTTTTACGTTTGTTTCTTCACTTTTAGACCTGCTTTTTATTGTATTCTTTGTTCTTTTTTTGTTCCTTTCACTTTACTAGCTATTCACTTGTTTTATATAGATTGTTCTTATTATTTAATTGTTTTTTTATTTGTTTTGGGCTTATACGGCTATTTCTTATTTCTTATTTAAGACTGTTCTTTTGTTTTAAGCGTGCTTAATTACGTGTATTCGAAGGTGAACTGCTGTTAGAAAGAGTAGGTCCTTTTTATAAATGTACTTATATAAGAAAGCTTTTCCTTTTTTCTTTTTAACATTTTCTCTTTTTATACAATAACAACTATAATAATACTATTATTACTTTCTCTTTATAATTATATAATATTATATTAATATTAACGACCTTAATTATTATTTAGTTAATTATTATTATTATTAGCTTTTATTCCGTTATCTTATGTTTAGCTCGTGAACCGTAATTTACGAGTTAAATATGCTTCTTAAGTCAGCCGCCGCTAAAAGAAAAGCTTTTATCCGTGATGCACTTTTTAGCTTATTAATAAGCGAAAAGCAAGCCGCTTTAACTTGATAATCGAGTTTCGAGCTAAAGTTCGAAAGACGAGTTATCAAGACTTTCGATAAGTTCTTTTAGACTTACCGTTAAATAAGCAACTTTAATCAATTAGCTATGCTTAAAGTAGCAACTTCCGACTTTAATAATAGATTAAGTAAAAAAGACGATTTGATCTTGCAATACGATTAGTTCTTGCGAGCCGAATGCGTAAGAAAGAATATAAACGCCGAAAACTTCTTTTCGGCTTACGACTAATTTATTATTAAAGTCACCGTTATCTACTTTTTATGCAATAAAAACGCCGAAAGATATAAACGAATTAAAAGAGCTTTCGACGGCGCTCGAGAGCAATTGCTATATAACGACCACTTTAAGGTTGTATGCACTTTAGTCCGTAGCGCTCGTTAATTAAGCGTCATTCTAAAGAACTATACTTTTAACGCTTACGCTATTTAAGTTATTAACTATTATATTATTGCTTACGTCGTTTTTTAAAAGATTATAGCTAATATAGCTCGAAGACGCAAGTTTATTAAGCTTAATATTACGATAGTTAACCTTACTTGCTAGATCGTAAAAGACAAAAATAATATTAAATAAAAAGATAAGATCGCTATTTTTAACGAAAGACTTTTAAAGAAGTTAAGACTAAAGGTCTTATTATATAGCTTATTGATTTTAGTTCTCGATAATATTAAAAGCGAATACGACGAGCTTAAAGAACGTATAAAGTTTGCCGACGAAAATCAAACTTAGAATTTCGTTTTGCAAAAAGAATCCGAATTCGAAATTCTATTCGTAAACTATAATTTATAAGTAAAAGATGACTTAGCAATCGAAGCGAAATTAAATTAACTTTTTACGCTTAAGACTTTTTTACTTAAATTATTTATTGCGCGTTCTTCGCTATTATTAACTTTATTTTAAAGATCGACGTTATCTTTTGCTAATAAGCTTTCGAACGCTAAACTAATTGCTTCGATTATATCTACTTTACGTAAGTCTATCGACGCGAGCTTTTTTTTAGCTTTTAGACTTAAAATGCAACGCAACCTTTTCGAAAATTAATTGCTATTAATACTATTTGTTAAAGAAAAAGACAGCTTCGAATACGAACTAGCTAAAGCTATATCGAACCGTTGCTTCGGATTTATCGAGATTAAAGACTTTATAAGTATAAACGTAGCTTTTATTAACTTTTGTTAAGACTTTTATTAATTAGCTTTCGACCGCTTAAACTTAAACGAAAATATCGATAATGCTTTTTAAGTTGCCGCGGAATCAACTAAGAAAGCTGTTAATTAAATCCGCAAGCTTTTAAAAAACGAATTTTTTAATAACGCGATCTTACGACTCTTCGACCGTCGTAATCAAGTAAAAGTAAGTAAAAAAAAAAGCAAAGTAGTAAACTACTTCTTATTGTCCGAGATCTTTAATTTAAGCTTTAACGACGACGATTGCGATTGCATAAAAGTCTTTTAAGAAGTAAAGAACGTATTAAAATTTAAAGAAAGATTTAAAGAATTCTTTAACTTAAACGTTTAAACGAAGCTCCGCTTTAGCTGCAAAGTCTTATCGTCCGCTATCGATTTATTAAAAAGAGTCTTTTACGAAGTCTATACTTTCGAATACGTTAAATATCTTAAGCTAGCTACGAAAGGCTTTATAATAATAGTGATCCGTTTTAACTTGTATCGATTTATCGAAGCTTTTTAAATTAACGCTTTTAATAACTTTATACTTTATTCAAGCAATTAATCGATATTCGCTACTAAGATTAAAAGCAGTATTCTAATTAAAAGAATATCTAGTTTAAGCTTTTTTAAGTTCAAAGCTAAGTCGATGTCTTTTAATAAGTTGAACTAAAGCATTAGCTTGATAAGCATTGCTTAAAAGAACAGCTTTTTTAATATTATAGATGCGAGTAGCTATACGAAAGTTTGGCTTATGTTAAGAGCTTTCTTTTTAAACGATAAGCACGGCAATCAGACTTTCTTTATTATTATAAATAAAAAGATTTAGATATACTTGCACCACTTTCGAATTAATGATTTAAAAAGAGCTCCGATTAATGCACTTTTTAATATAGTGCATTCCTTGACCTAACAAGTCTTCCGAAGCTATTATAAGCTATACCTTGTTGCTTTACTTAATCGCCGAGACGAGAACTATAAGCTTATCGCTTACTCGAAACCTTTTTAGCTTTTTAGATATAACAATAATGCTCGAGTGATTGCGATTAAATACGACGCTGATATTAAACGATTCGTAAACCGTAGTTTACGAATAGAAGACAAAGTTTTAAACTACTACTTAGTGCTTTACGGCGTAAAAAATCAAATCGAAAGCTTAGTTATTTAGCTTAAGAGCTATACTTACGACATTACTCTTAAAAAGACCGCTAGATAAAAAGCTTTTAAACTTAAGTCGAAGACTTTAAATGCTTTTAAGAATATTACGCTTCGCTAACCTTTCGTTATAGTTAATAATCTCGCTACTTTTATATCCGTTATTACGAAACAAAGTGTTTTTTTAAATATAAACGCTTTTTAAGATTCCTTTTGCGAATAAGCTATCTTTTTTAACAATTATACCGCTTTGCTAAACGATAACACTTTAGAAAATAAAGTCAGCTTTGCAAAGCACGCTTGCATTATCGTCTTAAGACGTATGCCGCTAACTTTTCGGTAAAGAGTTATTAATAAATTAAGCTAGCTTTTCGCCGTTATAATCTAGCTAGATTACGTTAGTTTCGTATTAAAAGCTTTAATCGAAAGAATGAACTAGAACGAACTTCGAGTAATAAAAGAATTGATCGCTATCTTTGCTATATCTCGAATCTAATTTTAAAAACACTTTATCAAGCATAAAAAGAAGTTGTTTTCGGTATTTAAAAAAGGATTTGCTATCGTTTTGGATATTAAAGCTAAGACTTACAAAGCTAAGTCTTTTTTTAAAAGCAAAAGCCGCCGAGCTGACGACCTTATAAACGCCGATAAGTTAAAAGATTTTAAAAAGAGCTTGCGATCGATTGAATTGTCTTTTAACGATTTCGATTTAAGTGTAAAGATTATTTTAAAAAATGCGAAATCTACTCGTGAATTACGGTTCACGAGTTAAATTAGCAACTTTAAAAGATCTTCTTTTTAGCCGGAATCTTTAGACCGCGCATTCGATAAAGCTATAAAAGCTTTAGATGACTTGCTCGAAGACGAAGACGACTTAACTAATAGCTCTAGACTTTATTTTAGCTTCGTTGACTTTCCGTCGGCTAAGTTCATACTTATTAACGATACTATTAATAAGCGCAAGAACGACACGCGCTTTTTCACCTTTAAAGATGCTGCTATTAATACGTTATCGTTTAATACTAGCTTTGCTAAGAAAAGAAGATCTTTTTAGCTTAAAGAGAACGAAAGAGTTAAGGACGTAAGCACGAAAAGAGACTATAAAGAAGCTGCTAAAGCGTAGTTTAAATGTTTAAATGTTTAGAGTTTAAAAATAAAATACTTTTTTTTTTTGTATATTAGATTTTTCTTTTTTTTATATTTTCTTTTTTTTCTTCTTTGCTTAATAGTAAGCGGAGGCGCTTACTTATTCTATAAAGGGACGGATGTAAACACTTTGCTTAATAAGGTACTTGTTATAGCTACTAAGGCTATATTAGACGGACTTATCTTTTATAAAAGGGCATATATCTTTTAGCTAGAACAATCAACGAGCTTTCCATCCACCTTTTCTAACACTTCTTTTGTAAGACCATGAGGTCTAGCTTCAGAGCCAGGCTTTTGTATAATACATCTTTTTAGGTGCTTTTACAATATTAAGATCGTACTTTTAATAAAGTATTTAGACTATTAGTATTATTAATCTTTAAGAATTAATAAGTTAAGAAAGGCTGTTTGCTGATCTTAGCGAGCTTTTTAGATTAAGCGATCTCGGTAAATTAAGCGAATATTAAGGTTTAAGCGAATTTCGTAGTTCTAGCTCTTTTTCGCTTTCACTTTAATCTTCTTTTACTTTTACTTTAAGTACTTGCAACTCTTTTAACAGCTTTTTAATTTTAGAATAGTAAGGTTTTATTAAGGTTGACTTGAATTCCGTAAGCTTCGGATATGCTATTATGCACGTATGCCCTTGCTTGCTAAGCAGCTAAAAAGGGCCTTTTTACCCTTGGTTTTCCCGCTACACGAGTACCCGTGAACTAATAAAGAGGTTTAAAGTATGCTTCGTAATTGGTTTATTTCTTTTTTTAAGCGCGTTTTTAACTTGCTTTGCAGCGTAGCATTTTCGTACTTCTTTTATAGCTTTATTAATAGCAGTAGCACGCTTTTGGATAGACGCGGCAAGTCGATTTTATTCCGTTAGCTTTAATAAGGTTTTAAAAACGAAAAGCGTAAGGACTAAGCTATTAGGTCCCGCCGTATCGTTGATAGCTTTAATAGCTATTTAAAGCCGGTCCTCCTTTAGGACCTTAAAAAGCTCTTTTATGACGATCTTAAAGGCGCGTCGTATAAGGACGTAGTAGCGCTTTACTAGCCCGACGCTATGATAAGCTTTTATAAGCATCTGCTTTAAGGTGCTGCTAATACTTTTAAAGTAGTCTCGAAACGTTGCCGAATTAAAATTAGTTTCGAAATCGTGCACGACGTTTATAAAAGGTCCGACGTAAATATTAACTTAATATCGATTGAATCTCTTAAGTAAGTGTTATGCGGATATGCTTTTAAGGAAGGTAGCGGCTTAAAAATTAATAAAATCGCAGACGACGTGTAATACGTTCTTGCCGTTAAAGTGCATTACGTTTACGTATACCGTATTATTAAAGTCAATATCATCTTTAAGCTTGATATTAAATCTCTTCGAAGAGCGTTCGAATACTTAGCAATAGTAGCAAAACTTTTAAATATTATAAAGCAAATCCCGTTTGAATTCGTGCTCGGCCCTTTTAAGAACAATAGCAAATCGACTTGTTAAAGGGTAATTAAAACGCTTATAAATGGTTTTCAATTGCTTTTCCGTAAAATGATAGTAAACGGTCTCGCTTTCGGTATTATAATAAATAGCAGCGCGCTTTTTATTTAATAGCATTTATACGTATCTAAATATTCTTATTATTAATATTTCTTTTTTCTTTTAAACTAATACGTTTCGTAAGTTATTTAAGATCACTTTATGCTTATTTATATTAGCTAATAAGAATAAAAAAGATACGTCGCTTTTTATAACGTAGAACTTTACTTGACCTAAAGGTGTTTCTAAGGCAATTGCTTTAATAAAAGTAGCAGAGCCGATGCCGTATTTAACGGACTTCTCTTTTGCTCGAGATATATTCAATTAAACTTCGGAGTGCTTTTTTTAAAGTGCTCGTAGCTAGAGCAAGCTAGCGGTAAAGAAATTGGCTGCTTTGCTGTTAATTATAAGGCTTATAAACACGTTTTTAAAGTACTTAAAAGCTATATAAGTTTCTGCTTTATCCGCGAGCATACGCAAATCTTGCTCGAGCATCTTTTAAGTCTTTACTTAGCTAATAAGGGCGTGAAATGCCGTTTGAATTTTTAATCATTTATATACTTCGTTAGTGTTAAAAGTGCCGTAAGTAATTATAAAACTTTTCGATATATTAGCGTAGCTGCCCGATTCGAATAGCTCGTTTAATAAGCTTGCGATAAATTAATCGAATTCTTTCGTAAATACAAGTAGCAAACTTTCGATCGATGCTACGTATTAAAAGAATTTGCTCTTCGTTATTCTTTTAACGTTCTTAAAGCTTTAAAACTTAGCGACGGATGCTTTTCTTTCGTCAAAGGTGTGATTAGTACTTTAGCAACTTGGCTTTTTGCAAACAAAACACTTTTTTTTACTTTTAATAGCTTTAGCAGCTTTTTTACTTTTAAAGTATTAGCGGTCTTAAATAAAGCATTCGTATTCTTCGTTTAAATCGAAGTCAGCTTTTAAAATATTATAAAAGCAAGTGTGATCGTATAGCTCGCTAAAGCTCGCGTAAGCTCTAGCCTTAGCGGAAGGTCGAAAGGTCTTAGTTGCAAATGCAATTGCTCGGCGGATATCGGCAACTGCAGCGGTAAAAGTAAAAGCAAGATTTATTTGCGCAATAATCGTTTTTAGCACGTTTTTATAAGCTGAATATAGCTTATCAGCAAGACTCTTATCGTCTTTTAAATCTGATCGTAATAAGCTTTAAATCTTTTTAAGCTTTTTAGCGAGCTTTTTAAAACACTCGCTAAGCGAGGTCCTTAGATTCTTTTTCTTAATTAAATCTAGCGAAATTTCTTCTTAACGGTCGTATTTTGCTTGCCGCCGGTAGTCAATCTCGAAATGATCTTTTATTGCAATAGCATTAGCTTTAAATATCGAAAGCTTAGCTTTAATAACGTAATTATAATAAAAGGTAATAGCTTTTTTCGTAAGTATAATAAAGAACGCCGTTAAATAATCGTCGAAGGTCAACTCGTATCGGCTTGCTTAATTAATAAAAATACTTAGTTAAGTTTTAAAGTCATCGTCGAATTTCGAATATTTTAATTTTTTAAAAAAGCTTTTTGCAAACAAAGCTAGTTCCTTCGCTTTTAAGTAAAGGTCTACTGCTTTTAGCTTAAAGAAATCGTTTTTATTATTATCAAAGGCGCTTAAAATGCCGTACGCTAGCGTGCCGTGCTTAGTTAATAGTCGGATCGGTAAAAAGTTATCGATATAGTTGCTTATAATAAGTCGTCCTTTTTTAAAGTCTTTAAAAAGCTTATTTCCGGATCCGAGGTCCTTGGAAGGTCCGTTTTCGAATCCTTTTAATTATTTAAAAGGCTTATTTTTACCTTTTTCGTACCCGTAGCTTCGATCTCTTTACTAATCTCTTTCGTTTTCGCTTCGTCGGTTATCGTTAAGATCGCTCGAGCTATTCGGGTCACCGGCTAAAGCTTTAGCTTAATAATATCCGTACTTTTAAGCGCGCTTTTAGCGATTCTTATACCTTTAGTTTCTCTTTTACTAATACGTAGCCTCTTAAGAGATATAGATAGCTTGTCGGTACGTCCGAAAGTGCTAGATCCCCTTTTCGAGTTGCTAAGGTTAAGCACGGAAATCTGCACGCTATCTTTAATAAAAGTTGATTTTGTTCGAAATGCTTTTAAGTTTTAACGGGTCCTTTTTTAACGTATAATTCCCGTAGCTTCGAGTATTATCTAGTCCGATGATAATCTTAAGACCTTTAATATTATTGCTATTAAGCTTAAGGTAATCAGAAAACTAAGTATAGCTCTTAAGAAAAGAGTTTAAAAGCCGTTAAAATGATTTTAGCTTTTATATGATTAGCGTATTGCGTAACGATTAATAAATTAAAAGCGTCGAGTACGATAAAGTGCTTCGTCGTAGCCCTTCGTTAGATTGTATAACGTAAGTCCGTAATTCCGTTATTTGCTTCGCTATAACCTTTATATTTCGTTTTATATCTCTTTTCTCTTTTAAAAACTCTTTCCGTAACCTTCGGATCTCTTTCCTTTCTTCTTTTTCTTTCTTTTTTAAACTTCGTAAGAGTGGTAAAAGTAGTTAAGGCGTATTATCTTCGTCGTCCGTAAGGTTTTCGGCGGTCCACCTTAAATCGAGGCCTAAAAGTATTACTTATTACTTTTTTATTTTTTCGAAGGTCTATTAATACTGCTGCTCGTCGTTTAAAAGCTTGACCATCTTATTAGCGTAGCTCTTTTGCTTTAAAAAGCATTATACGCTTTTAAATAGCAAGTGTTCTTTAAGGTTAATAAAAGTAGCAAACTTAAAGCTTCGTTTCGTATTGTTCTCCGTTATCGTAAAGCTCGTCTAATCTTAGCGAAAGAAAGCGTGCCGAAATAAGCTTTATAAATCGTAATCCCTTAGCCTTTTACACTTCGCATTTAAGAAGTCCTTTACTATTGCTCGAACCGTAATTTTATTATCGAGCTTTGCGTATAATAGCTCGTTTAAGTTAAATAAGATGCTCGATATCTCGTCGTTTAATCCTTTCGAAAAGCTTAAGAGTCTTAGGTATAATAGTCCTTTTAACTAAATAATTAAAAGTTCCGTAAGTAATAATAAGACTCGAAAGGTATAATACCCTACTGCTCTTTATCGGCTAGATTCCTTACTTAAAGGTCCAGTTGCTCGATCGGCTATAATTATTATCTGTTTGTATATAAGTCGATCTTATTAATTAGGTTTGCTATGTATAGCAAGCGCGGCTTTATAGCTTTGAAAGTTATATAAAAGTAACTTGATTCGAAATCACTTTTCCGTAAGAATAAAGAAAATCGATAGTATAAGAAGCGACTTAGTACGGAATCGCTTTTCCGTTATAAAAGAAAGGTATCGTAATAAAAAGTATCTTCGCTATAAAATATTCTTAGCTTCTTTATGATTGATCACTTAATAATAAATCAACTATTAATTAATGTTAGATTGCTTCCAAGCGATTAAGAATATATTCGTAACTTCGTAAGGTCGTTAAAGTACTTGCAATTGCAAAACACTCGATTGATAAGGTATTTGAATTCTGTTTGCTCTTAAGGCTTAAAGGAGCTGATTCCTTTTATACGATTAAAAGGAATCACGTGCACTAGCTAGCTAATAGGTTTACTTGTCAAGTTGGGGGTCCTTTAACTGCTGATATGCTAAGCGAAGCATGCCAAGTGGCCCGTGAACCATGGTTCACGGGTGAGCTCCCCCAACTATTACTATTACTACTACTAGCTAGCTAAGGTCGATATGGATATACCGACAATTAGTGCTAGCAAACTTCTAACCTACTTGGCTATTAACAAAAGCCTTACAAATACTAGAATTAATGCTACTTGTTTATGCTTTAGTACGGATTAGCTTTTCACTTTAACGAAGCGGACTTGATGTATATAAGACCGTATCAAAAGGAAATACTATCGATTCCGTTTTAATTTCGAAACGATACTTTTAAATACGAATAAGTTTTAAAAAGGGTTCGTAAGATAATAAATGATCTTAATCTTAAGCGTCGTTATAAAGCTTTAAAAGTATAACGAGAATCTATTAAAGAGGCTGCACGAGAACGTGCTAAAGCGCTTATTCGAGCAGCTAACGGCGGCAATGCAAAAGCTTTTCGTATTAACGATTTTAATACTTCGGATATGATTCGCTAGCGATGCATTATATCGGCGGATTTATATGCTCGCGTATTTAATACGAAAGCTATTATTGCACCGATAGAAACTCGAGCGCGCAACGCGGCCTTTCGAATTACGCTATACCCGTTAAAAGACGCTCTTTCGGCAAAAGCAAAGGTCTAATCTACTTATAGCTAGCTTAAAGTTACTTTCGCTAAACCAATAGAAATGAATAAGCTCGAGCCCGCTTATATCGCGATTCTTAATCGAAACGCTTTACGATCGAAAGACTTACGAAATCTGCTTATTATACTACTAAAAGCTCTTAAAGCTGCATTTAAGCTTAAAGCCAAGCCTTTTAAAACTGCTAAATTATATAAAAGGCTTAATAAAGTAATCTCTTCCTTAAGAATAAATTACGAAGCGACTCGTATTAAGCTTTTAAAAAAGCGCGATTTGCTTAGAAACTTAACTCTTAATAAGATTATTGCGTTCTTAGCTACTCTTTTTACTTTTAAACGATTTTCTTTCGAAAGTATAATCGATAAAATAATTTAATAAACTTTTATTAGCGAAAGCGCTATTAATTGCTTTTAAGCTACGATTAGCGTTGCAAAAGCTTCGAAAGATTGCTTAATTATAAATAGCAAGCTTATACCGAAAGCGACGAATAATCCGGTAAAAGACGGACTTGCTTCGAAGCTTTAGCAGCTTATTTAAAAAGAAAGTAATATTTTTTTATTTAATAGCGATCTATTTTACAAAGTAACGGGTCGCTTTATCGATAAAGCGCTTTATCGCAAGAATTTTTTTTTTTTTTTTTTTTGCTATTTCGACTTACGGCCGAATTACTAATAAAGCAGATTTTATATAAATCTTTGCTCGATTAAGACAAATCTTATATAAAGATGCTATTGCTTAGCGGTCTTAGCTTAAACGCTTATTCGAATTCTTTTAAATAATTAAGTTTTAATTGCAAAAGAATATCCGTAGCAGCTAAATTAAGCACCGCCGACGCAATACGCTTTTCGTACTCGAAGCGCTTTCGATTTAAAAACGTTTTTGCTTTATTTTTATTATTAGCTTTATTTCGATTCTTTTTATAACCGTGTTTTACGATGTTTTTTAGTTTTAATATCTCTTTTTCGATTAGTTTACTCGTAAGGATCGGCGTACCTTGCGAACTATAATCGAAAGTGATTCGGAACTTTTTTTAGCGAAAATCGGCTTTGCTTTAACGTTTAATTAATTATTTTTTAAATACTCTTATTATTATTCGCTAACTTTTAAAATCATTATTAATATACTCGAATAATTTTTAATTATTAATGCGCGAGTTATATTCGATATAAATGCAAAAGTTAACGTTATTACTTACGACGCCGCGATTAAATTCGAAGTTTTTATAATTTACGATTAAAAGATAAGCTTTCGAATAATCACCGGTTTATTATCGCGCTTTATCGGCTACGCTAATAATATATTTATTAATATCGAAAGTGCTACGATTCGTACTCGATTCTACGTTATAAATTCGCTAGAGTTTCGATTTATACTTAATTACTTTTTTATACGCAAAGTAAAAATCGATCTTCGATACTTTTCGGATCATAAAAGTAGCTTTATTATTATAATAATTATTAATCCGTTTACGAGCTAAGTTACTTAAGCTAAAGTAAGCGATAAAACGAATTAATACGACGAAGCTATCGATCGCTTAAAAAAGCAAAATATTAACTTTATTTATTACGATAAGTCTTCGAATAATAGCGGCAGCGATTCGGAAAACTAATAATCGGCCTTATTAAAAGCGCCGAAGTCGGTATATTAAAAGCTTTTTGCTTTTCGCTTAATTTCGAAAGCGAAACGTTGCAGTATCGAAAAAAAGATAATTCTATTATTTAAAAGCAATTTATCGATATTTTTGCTTTTACGAAATGCGATCTTTTAATAACTTATTAAATAAATGCCGTTAGCACCGATAACCTTATGACCCGCTATTACGATCATATCGACTATTAGAATTCGACATTTTATCGGATTCGAAAAAAGATTTTTTCGAACTCGATTAAAATATTTAATATATATAAAACTAAAAATAAAAAAATCAAGCTAATTAACGAAGCAAACGGCGTAAAAGCAGCATTAAGTAGCAAGGTTAATTAATACGAGTTATCGAAAGCTAAGGATACGCTATAAGAGCAAGTAAAAAAATATAAGTAATACTTTTTTTCGCGCATTGCCGATATATCGAAAGGCTTTCGAATTATATCCGAACGTATAGCGAACTTAGATATTAATAATATATTACGGCTTAAAAAAAAAGATTTGTTTAAAGAAATAATATTAAGCAAAAAAAAATCAATCGCATTCGCTTAGCAAAAGTGCGATAGGTTTTACGACGACGTATTATTATCGATTAAGCTTAAAACTATTTTATATACGGCTTAATAAGCTTTTAATTACTTATGTCCGAAAGCTTTATAGCTTATTATTATTAAAATGCTTTAAGATAAGCTTGATAAAAGAGTTTTAAAGTATTGCGAAAGACCGTATCGGAATTAATAGTTTTTAATAGCTAAAAAACAGCCGAGCTAATATCGACTTATTAATTTAGCAACTTTACTTGATGCAATTATACGGAAAAACGCTAATTTACTTTTAATTATAAATAAGTTTGCTAAAGAGTTTTTTAATTATTAGATAGCTAGCTTAATCGACCTTTATTCGAGCTATGATTAGCAAACACTTTATTAATCGAATAAAAACTTTACCGCTTTTTTTATACCGCTAAGTCTTTTCCGATATATTATTTTTTCGCAAGGTATTATAAACTCGATAGCTTAATTCGTCCGAATAATTAATCTTATTTTAAAACCTTTGCAACTTAAGGTTTTTATATTATTTATCGACGATATTAAAATAAAAAGATTATAAACGGATTATTTCGACGAAAAAGCGCTTTCGAATATACGCTGATTCGTGCTTAAACATATTTAAAATATTAATAAAATTTTAAAACGGATTAAGCGCGCTAATATTATAATCGAAGAAAAATCATAGTTTTGCCGAGATAATATAAATATAATAAAATTTATATACAATTCGAAAGATCGAGAACCCGCTGCGGATAAAATTATTAAGATCAATAATTAAAAAACTTTTAAAAACGTTATTAAAGTTAAAAGATTTTTAAGCTTTTGCTTTTACTTTCGCATTTAAATTAAAGGATTCGTATATATTGCTAACCCTTTTTATAACTTTATAAAAAAAAATATAAATTAGCAATAGATCGAAGCGCATTCGAAAGCTATACGAATGCTATAAAACGCTTTAACGACGGCTTCGATTTTAATTAAAATCGATTACGAAAATTAAAATAAAGAAATAATAATAAAAACCGACGCTAGCTTAAAAAAATAAAAAAGATATATCGGCTAACGCGAAATTACTTTTAATAAAGTGCAACCGGCTCGATACGAATCCGAGGCTTAAACGAAAGCAAAACGAAATTACGACGCTATTAAACGAAAATGCTACGAAGTATTTAAAATTTTTAAGAAACTTAAATTATAAATTATCGAAATGCATTTTATTTTCGAGATTAACGCTAAAATGCTCGTTGCTTAGCTTCGACGAAAAGCTATCGATATACTTTCGGCTTTAATTATACGCTAATTAGCTTAAATTAATCTTTTCGATTTTAAAGTCCGATATATCTTTAATAAAGATCACACCGCTATTAATATATTATCGAAACAGCTACGGCACTTTAATAATTTAAGCGAAAAAGATAAAAATAAGTTCGATAATAGCTTGCTAGCCGATTTAAAACTTATTAAAGCTTAAGACGGCTTCGAAGAACTTTCGACGGACTTTTTAATAAATATTCGCTAATTTATTTTTAAAAATATATTTTAACGTTCGAAAAAAGCGAAGAATGCAAACTTAAACGAATTTAACGACGATTACGATTACGAAAGTCTTTTAAACTTAATCGAATACTTTTTAAATTTAATTCGAATAACTACTTTTTTAACGACTTTGCGAAGACTTAAAGACTTAAATAAAGTAAAATGTCGTAAGTTTAAAAGAAAAGCTATTAAATACGAAATAAACGATAAAAAACTTTAAAAACTCTTAACGAAAAGTCTTTTTTTTCGATTAATAATCGATAAGCTTTTAATTAAAACGGATATTATTACGGCTTATTACGATAAAAGTAGTTATAAAAGCCGTAAATTAATTTACTATCGTATTTTTTAATACTACTTTTAAAATAAATATTATACGGACGTTAAACGATTCGTTAAGACTTATAAAAAATGCTAATACCGAGCAGTTAATAAGCTCGAAAAGCTATTGCATTTTATTCGATTTAATAGCTTAATAAAACGCTAAGCTATCGATATCATTTATTTACTTGCACGCAATAGCAAGAGCTATTTAATTATTATTAAAAATAATATAAATAAATAAGTCGAAGCGAAAGCGATTCGGACCCGAGACTCGCTTTCGATAGCTAAGTTTATTTAAAAAGATATTATTTACTGCTATAAGATTTTTTTTTAATTGATAATCGACGAAGGTTCGGAGTTTAAAAAAAAAGTAATCGACTTACTTAATAATTAAAAAATTAATCGAGTCGTAATCTTAATATACTACTTTTAAGCGAATAGAATAATAAAACGCGGCTACGAACTAATTAAAAACGCATTAAGTAAGCTTAAAAGCATCGATTGGATTACGCAATTGCTAGCCGTTTTATTCGCCGACCGCACTTCGGTGCATACTCTTACCGGATTTACTTTTTTTTATATAATATACGGCAAAAAAGCAATACTTTTAATTAAGACTCGAATTTAATTTTAAGCTACGTTATTTCAAAAGCTAATAATTAATCGTATTAAGCTTATCGAGTTAAAAGCACGCTAGTTTCGGATACGAAACGAAGACGCTACGAAAGCTATACTTAAGAAAACCTATTGCCGTTAAAAAGGAAAAAATGCTTTTAATAATAAAAAAAACTTTCGAATTAAACTTTTAAAAGTAAGTAACTTGGTTTTTAAGCACGACTCGATACGTAAAATAAATATGTTTAACGTTAAAAAGCTAGATTTTCGATAGCTTAGCTTTTATTAAATTTCGTCGGTAAATATAAAAGGATATTATAAATTAAAAAAGCTAAAAGAAAACGAGGCTTTATTAAATAAAACATTTGTTAATAATCGATTAAAAAAGTTTTACGTACGATATACTTTCGAAGCGTTATTACTTCGCTTTAAGCTTTAAATAAAAAGATTTTTAAAATAGCTTTTATTAGATAAAATAGCCGAGTCCGGCTTTTAAATCAAGCGCTTAAATAGATTTGTTATTCGATTACTTAGCCTTACGGAAGAGCAACGGAGCTAATACGCAAGAGTCTTTATAAGCAGTGATAAAGAAGCAATAGAAAGTGATTAAGTTATAAGAGCATGACTATACGTAAAAGAAGGACGAGTTTGGATTTGATTAACGAATTTAGATTTGATTTTTGATTTTTTCTTTATTTAAGTTTGGTTTTCTTTATTTTCCTTCTTCTTATACTTTCTTTATTTCCTTTTTTATATTAAAGAGCCTTACGTCATCACATTTATATACCCTCGATTTATTATATACGAGCATATTATATATATAAAGCGGACTTAACTCGGAAGCTGATTAAAAAAAGCATACGAAAAATCTATTATATTAATTACTTAGCAAGCTGCCGACACGCGATAAAAATCCTTTTGACTTTATAACTTAAGGCTAAGTGGAATGGTGCGAAAGCCCTCCGCAGCACCTTAAGCATTGCTTTTACTCTTCGAAGTCTTACCGATATTATTACGATTCGAACCCTTCGAAGAACTACCGGTATTGCCGCGATTAAAAGCTTAGCGAGCACTTCGGCGAAGCTTCTTTGCTTAAAAGAGTGCTAGCGATTTCGAAGATAAGAATAAAAAGAACGAAGACTTTTTAGCAATTTATCGTAATTAAATCGAAAAGGAATTATAAAAGGTTTGCAATATATACTTACGCGATTAAAGAAGTTATTTAATAAAGTATTGTTTCGATTTATTGCAACTAATATTTAACGCAATAAGTTTAGCGAAGCTAGATCGGCGGTAATAGCGGCGGCAAATAAGCGTAACGCCGAAACGAGATTTAAGCTAGCTAAAAGACTTTTAGTATTAGCGGCGGCAAAGAAAGCAGCGGCGATACGGGCTCGAAAAGAAGAAGAAGCATTATTAATACGAAAGGCAAGAGTACGGCGAATCTTTATAAAAAAATTATTTGCAATTATGCTTTTACGAAAAACGTCGTCGGCCGTCTTAGTTTTATTGTTTATAGCCGTTATCGCATTTATTAAAACTATGCCGACACTAACGACTTTTGCAAAAAGCTATCGAATCGAAGTTAAAACGAATATAAAACGGAAAGTAAAATAACTTACGAAGATGTAAGTTGACTTAATAGCACGGCAACGCTTGCATTTAATAGATTTATCGAAAGAAAAGATGCATCGACTCGCAGTATTATCGATAGTTTTGCTTGCGTAACTTACGCATCGAAAGCAGATCGAAAACATAATAGTAAAAGATAAAGTTGATAAGTGATAATATTAAAAAGAAGATAAAAAGGTATAAGGTTAATATAAAAAAAAAGTATTATTTATAATAAGACCTCGAGTATATATTGCCGCCTTTGTTTTTTTTATTACGTTACCGCTTTAAGCCCCGCGCTATTACCGATTCGATAATGCGTTACTATTTAATTACTTAAACCGGCGCACGCTTATCTTAACGACAATACTAACGCTCGAGTTAATATTGTTTTTATAATTAAATAAAAGTATTATAAAAGATATAAAAAAGAGTTAAACCCGAAAGATTATCTTGCATTTTCGTTATTATTTTTATCTTTTTTATTATATTATATACGCTTCGTATTAATACCGATCCGGCGATGCATTATTAAGTAATACTTTAAGATTATATTGCGACCGTGCAATTCGGCTATATGCTCGTCTTGCAAACTTAACTTTACTATTTTAATAAAAGGTGATTCGAAAGCGAGTCTAATTCAAAAGAGGGACGTATATAATAAAGTTAAAGCTTTATATTTATTTTATCCATATATATAATATTGTAGTGCTTACTAGCACTAAGATCAGGAGGAGATTCTGTAGATTGAATGAAGCTTAGTATATTTTATTTAAGAAGCTCGTCAAGATCTATGTACATGTACTTAAGAGCTCTAGTGTGCTAAAGGCGCTATTAAGCGAGGTCACATGACATATCATATGTAGCTTGGGTAGAACTATGCTTGTTCCGCACAACACACTTTTTAAGTTAGCAGCGTAGCTGCTAAGTTGTAAGCAAACAAAAAAGAAAAAAAATAAGTGATTAAGCTTTTTAAACTCGATGTAAACAAAAGAGATTATTATCGCAGTTTAAACAAACAAATAGCGGTTGTTATTATTAATTGAGTGTTAATTAAGAATGCAATTCTTTTTTAAGTCGGTCTTATTACGTAACAAAGGTTTTTAGCGCCGTCTTTGTCGCGTTGTTATATAAGTAAAAGCGCGTTCTTTTTTATTATAATAAACACTTAACTTTTATCTATTTATACAATGCTTTTTAAGCAAGTAACTTAATTTAGTAGAATCGTTAAGCGCGGCTAAGGCCGTTTAAAAGTAAGTGCTTTTAATAGATTAATATATTTATATTAACTATTAAGAGAATCCTTTCTTTGCTTTAGCTATTGCTGCTACTGCAGCTGCGGCGGTTGCGGCGGCTATACTACGCACTCTTACTTTCGAAGCTTCGCTTTTTCTTTTAGACTTTTTTATTAAGCGCTTGCTTATGCTAACGACCGTCAAAGCTTTAAAGTGCATAAAGTATATTAATAATAAGATCACATCGAGGTTTAATAAAGACTGCTACAATTGCGATACGAGCGTCATTCGTTATCTTCGGTATGCTAAAAGTAGCTATAGCAACTGCACCGTTGCTTTTGCCGCTATTAATATCGCTTTCGATAACTTCGTAAGCGTTAAAGACAATAGTGCTATATAAAAAGTTCGCCGAGGTCTTCGAAATGCTATGCGATAACAATTCGCTTTAGATACTGCTCTTTTAAGAAGTGCTGCTAGTAGTCCGAGCGGTTTAGCGAGTAGAAGTGGAAGTTTTAAAAGTAGTCCCGGTAGCTTTGCAGGTTTTGCTTTTGCTTTTAAGACTTTTAATTTGAATATGGCTTTTGTTAGATTGAATGGTTTTGTAATAGCGAACCGTGGTCCGGTGACGCGGAGCGCTTCGAGCATATCACTTCCTTGCACTTATTATCGTCGCTCCTTTTACGCTAGTCGTTGCGCTTGCCGCTCTCGCAGCGGCGCCCGCCGTTGCTATAACTCTTGCGAAGCGCCGGGCTAAGGTAAAGAGATTGTTAAGAGCTTTAGTCGATCTTTTGTTGTAAGAAGCGAAAGGTAAAGGCGTGTAAGATAAAATAAAAAGACGGTTAAGATTATTAAATAGATGTTTTCTTTTAAATCACGTGTAAATGAAAAAAAAAAAAATGAAATGTAATAAGTAAACAGTATATGCGTGCTATTAAAGCTTCTCGACTAACGCGCGAGCGTCTTGTAAATTTAAGAGCTTGATAAAGCTTTTAAACTTTTGTCGAGTCAGGTTTTTTATAAGACCGTTAGCGTGCATTTCTTTAATAAAGAGATATTAAACCTGAAAGCTCTTTTTGAAGTGCTCTTAGCGCAGCTATATATTATGAATATCGACGTAACGAAGCTTGGTAGAGATACGCTCTTTTTTATTAGCTATAAGCTTGATTGTTTATTAATTATTATAATAAACCATTTAAAGCGCCGCAAAACGAAGGTGCAGCTCTTTAAAAAACCGTTAGAGCGCTATAGTCTTTTTCATTGTAAAGGCTATGCTAAGAAGCTCCGCTTTAATAGATAATATAATAATTGTATCTTGCTTTAAAGCTTTTTAAAAGATCGCACTTTCGAATAAAAATACAATATATTTTTAAGAAGATCGCTTTGTCTCTTCGTCATCGGCGTAAGAAGCGTTAAAGGCTATTATTAGTTTTGATTTGCTAAACTAGCTGTATTGAATACTTTTGAAGCGCGAGCTAAATAGATATCGTAGACATTAGTTTACAGCTCGGAGATGCTCTGCGCTTAAATTAGTGCTAAAGTAAAAGAGTTAAAAGGCTATAAAAGCTATATCTAAGCGTAGCATGATCGTTGTATATAGTACGGATTTAATTTTTTCTTAATACTTTTTCATTTGCTTCCGCGAAGCTATCTTTTCATTCTTAACTAAGTCATAAAACGGTAATAGAGTTGCTAAGTAGCGTCCGTCCGTGAGTTCGAATTTCTTAGTTATTTTTTTAATATAAGCGTCGTGTATAAGCGTTAGCGTTTTTCGCTAACGGTTTCGAGCGACTTTTATATTAAAAAACTATTTAATATCTTTTATCGCTTCGATTTTATACGCTTTGTTAAGACCGTTAATAATCTCTTGCGCTTTAAAAAGATTAAAATAATAATATATAAGTTGAATATCGTTTACGTAAAACGCTATAAAGACTGTTTTATTTAGATTCGTGAAAATATACGGTTTTTTATCGAGTAATATAAGCTTTAATTTGTCGAGTGTGCTTGTGAAATCGAAATATTATAAAGCTAGCGAGTCTTTAAGTTTATATAAAGTTTTATCGACTTTTACGAGCATACTTTTTTACTTAAAACCGTTAAAAAGATAATACGTAACTAAAACGCTATCCGTGTGTCTTATAACGTTGATAAAAGCGTTGACGACGTCGAATTGTTTTACTTTTAAATTAAATTCGGCTATTATAGTTATTATTATCTTAAACGATCTAGCTGCTAGCGTAATAGCGTAAGTTGAATAGATAGTAGATTCGTTTTAAAAGTCGCTTTTAATTATAATCTTCGATTTAAACTTTACGATCTTTTCGGACGAGCTAGTTTTGTATATGAACACTTACTTAAGAGGTATAGGTTTTAACTTAGCTTCGCTTTCGGGAATAACTTTTTAATAGTTCTTTTTCTTTAGATTATTCAGCTTTATAAAAGCTCCGTTTTTAAACTCTTTGCCGTATAAGTGTCGTTATAGCTCTTTCTAATAAATAAAAGGTTTTAGATGTTTTCGTTCTTGCGGGTTAAGCTGTTTTAATAATAGCTTAAACGAAGTAGTAGCTGATATAATAGCGTGCAATATCTTGTAATCTTTGCTATCTTTGCGTACGAAGTCGCTATTAGCTTAAAAAGTCGATATAAAATCTAAGACGCGCGAATAGCGGTTCGAATCAGCGCGAAAGTTATTTAAGAGAATCTTATTAACACTTGCGTATATCCTCGCGCGTTTTCTAATACGGTTACTAATAAATGAATGCTTTTTATTAGAGTCGGAATTTTATTTAAAGTGTTTATAATCCAATTTCTTATTATTAATGCTCGCTTTAAAAAAGTTTAAAAGCTTTTTTTTGATTGTTCGATTTGAATCTCCGCCGGTTATTAACGTAAAAGCTTTCGTTAATCGGCTTGTAGCTTAGCTTTCCGGGCTTCGGCTTCAAATAACAACTTGAAGGTATGATTTACGCGCTTTTTTATTAAGGTTAAGTTTTTGCTCGTTTACAATGCTCTTCTTTGCTTTTAACAGTCTTAAAGCACTTTCGCTTTTGCTCTTAGCTAAAGAGCTGACAAAACGTTTAGCGGTATAATTCGAATCGTTAAGGTTTATTAGATCGTCTCGTAAAACAATTGCTTTTAATATAAACGTATTTATAAAGTCTTTAATTAAAGTTAAAGCTCTTAACGTTTATGCATCGCTCGAATTAAATAAGGTCGCATCTTTTAAGCTTTAACTAGATCTTTTTAAGTTAACTTTTATAAAGTTTAACGGCTGCTTACTTTTTATATCAGCTGCATTCGTCTCTTTTAAGCGATCTTTTGCAACGTTTTTTATATTAGATAAAGCGTCTTTTGTTTGATTAAAGTCTTTAATATCTTTTAGTTTAATAACGATACTCTTGATCTCGCTAATCGATTAGCCGACCGATTTTTTTTCGTTTTTAAGATAAAATTAAGTCTTATCGAACGTTACGTTGCGTATGACAATCATTTTATAAAGCGTAAGAACATAGACTTTATATATATTAAAAGCTATATATCTAATTAAGTAGCTTATATATCTTTTTAATTTGACTTTAAAAGCTCTTTTATTACGAAGAGCTTTTCGGTCTTTAATTATTAAGTACGCACGAGCGTTATACGCAACTAAACCGTTACAATCTAGTCTTAAGTCGGTATCGATCCGTATAAAGATCGCCGGATCGTACTACTTAAAATATTACTTAAACTAAAGCTATAGCATTTTATTCGGACTTTTTATAAAGCTCTTAGCTCTCGGTATTATATTGTAAAAGTAAATAGCGGCTAGTATAGTTTTAAGCCAGAGCTTTTCTAAGAGCCTTGCTCTTATTCTTATTTTAATAGACCGTTCTATTACTTTTCTCTTAGCCCTTTTAGCTCTTTTATTAAGTTCGTAATTAAAAGATAATAAAAGCTTTAACTCGATCTTAACTTTTTTCGCTTATCTTTAATATTCGATGAAGCTAATAACGTTGATTGCGATTATCGAAGAATCGTTATTATAACGCATAATAGCTATTAAAAGACCGTATTTGCGTTTCGTTTATGTTTCAAATTCTTTTAGTACTTTTATAACCGTTAATTGCAACTTGTCTTTTAGTATAAAGCCGAATAGCTTTTTATTATATTCATCTTTAATTATTAACAACTATTTGCTTTCGTTAAAACCGTTAAGAAAGTCGAATAGATCTTAAGCGATTTTGTAAAATAGTTTAACTGCTTTGTTGTTTGACGTGCGGCGAGATATGATTTATTAAGCGTACGTAATAGCATATACTTTATATTTAACTTTAATGATTCTTTTAAATCTTACTTTTCTAGCATTATAAGCAAGCGCTTCGAACGCTTCTTTGCTTAGATGACTTATCCGTAAATACTAAAGTACCGATGAATCTTCTTTTAAAGCTCGAAAAACACTGCTTTTTTAAAATTTATAGCGTGTTTGCAAGCGCTTTTAAGTTGTAAAGAACATCATTAAGCAAAAGGAGCTACGAATCAATTAAAGCAAAGAATAGTTGAATAGCTTGTATTTAAAAAACGTAAAGTTGAACTTCTTTTTTAACTTTCTTAATACGACGCTTTTCTTAACCTTTTCGTAACGGAGAGTTGCGTTATATCTCGAGTATTATACGCTAGCTTTGCTTAAAAGAGCTTTCGAAATGATATTAATATTAAACTTCTTAACGATAGCGACGTTTTCTAACTTTAAATCTTTTGTTTTAGCTTTATTTAATCCGTTTAAAGCTCTTTTAAAGACTTTAATACTTCGCTCGACGACTAAGAAGCTATTTGTTTTAGCTTCGATAAAGTCGATTAAGCGAAAGCGTTGAATTGACTTTAGCTTTAAAAGATTTTTATCGTTAACAAAGTGAATAGCGCCGCAATTATCGAAAAGAATGCTGTTAAATAGCTAGTGCTTATTATTAGCCGTGCTATAAAAACCGTCAAAGATAAGATTATCGAGCGTGCTAAAAAGCTTAAAATCGATGATAGCTGTTAATACTTTTTTAAAGTATTTTAACTTATCGCTATCATTCGATTGCTTCTCTTTGCTTTTTAAAACGATCTTATCGACTTGAATCTATGCTTAACCTTCTTTCGTAATCTCTTTTCGAAGCGCTTTAAACTTAAGCTTTTAAAGCTTCTTTTTTATAACGACGATATTATCTCGGTTCGGCTTTGCGAATTTACTTTCGTTAGACTATTAAAGCAATAGCGAAAGATTTTACACTTGATTGCGTTTTAATAATAGTTTCTCTTTTTAAAGCACGAGCATTTAAAACCCTTAGCAAGTCCTTTAAAGCTATCGAAGCGTTTACCGGACTGCTTAAAAGTAGTGTCGTTAGCCTTGTCATTTCCGAAAGTACTGCGAGTGATTTGATTTTCGAAAGTAACGAATACGCTAAAGAAGTTAGAGTTCGGATTGCTAGTTTTCTTTTCGACTTAGCTTTCGTATTAATTAAAGTAATCGTAAAAAGTACGCTTTTAAAGCAATGATAACTCGTCGTTTCGAATGACTTTTGCGAGCTTTAGCGACGCTTAAGTTAATAACTATTTTTCGCTAATAGCTTTTAAGAATGCTTTTATCGCGAGTATACTCGTCGTCTCGTAAAAGTTGTTTATCTTCGCTAACTTATAGATAGCTCGGTGTTCTTTAATCTATACTGTTAAAAAGACGCTCTTTTGCTTAGCTGCTTGCAAGGATTTATTGTAATCTCGTGCTATCGATAGCTTAAAGCTCGAATCGGATAGACAGTATATTTCTTAAAGCTTTTTTATTAAAAATTAAATAAAAGTATTATCTTCTTTTAAAGCCGCTAAGATCGCTTCCTTAAGAATAAAGCTCTTAACCGTCTTTTTGATTTAGTTTATAATTTAATTGCTTTTGTTATTTAAAACCTTTTAATTGTTTATAGCGAAATTGTATTTCTTTATGTTATCGTTATACGCTTTTCGAACGTTTTCGAACTTAACGTCTTTTAGCTTTAAAGGTTTGTTAAGATCGTCTGCAAAAGCTTTTAAGTGCAGTTCTTCTTAAGCTTTTCGTTAGCGGTCTTACTCTTAAAACTATTCGTTATTAAGCTCCGTTATTATCTTTATAACAGACTTCGTTTTTAATCTGATCTGCTCGATAGAAAGAGCAAGTTCTTTTACGCTAATACGAAAAGATGCGTATTATTTTATATTAAAGCGCTTGATAAAATATTTATAATTCGTAATCTATCTTAAAAAGTCGCTACGACTTATAAGATTCGTTTTATTAATTAAAAGAACTTTTTTTACTTTGTCGTTTATTGTTATAACAGTTGATTTTGTGATTAAAGCTTTTAAAAATTGATTAGAGTTCTTAAAGGTAATAAGTGTTAGTTGTAAAGAATAAATATAATTGAAAAAGGACAGATTGCAAAAATGAAAGTTGTAGCAAAGTAGCGTTAAAATGATTTGCAGAATCCGCTTTCGATTAATTCGAAAGTTGTTAAAGATTAATTGAATAGCTCGTAAGTGCGAATATAGCTTTTAATTATAGTGCTTATTAGCATTAAGATCAAAAAGAGATTCTGTAGATTAAATAAAGCTTAGTATATTCTATTTAAAAAGCTCGTCAAGATCTATATACATATACCTAAGAGCTCTAGTATGCTAAGGGCGCTACTAAGCGAGGTCATATAACATGTCATATGTAGCTTGGGTGGAACCATGCCTGTTCCGCACAACAAATAAGTATTATAAGAAAACGCAAGGGCTATTAAAAGATATTTTTGCTTTCGCGATAATCTTATATCTTGCTATTAAGCTAAAGACTTTCGACTTAAATTTTTTTTAGCTTTACGAAAGTAAAGATTAGTTTGCAATATATCGAGCGAGATTCGAAAGGCTTTTTAATAAACATTATAAGTCTTTAATATTTATAACTTGACGTATTAATAATATTAAAGCAATCGATCGTTAACTAATAGCCGCTTTATTACTCCGCGGCAGATTAATGCTAAGTTCTTTTTTATAAGCTTTTTTCGAAGATATAGATCACGAATCGTCGGAAATGCATAATTATTTTTTAATTCGTAAGTTTGAAATTTTAATTTAAAATTTTAATTTTATTGATTTTTATTAATTGAGTTTAACGATCGACGGATAAGAGATTTTAACTTTTTAGCGAAACCTTAAGCTTCGATACCTTAATTTAACTCGAATAATTAGAGATTTTCTATGTATTTTTTTAATTAATATTTGCGTAGAAAAAGTATTTAATATTGCAAAAGATATTTGCGATTATCGTCGCGGTAATTTATCGCTATTAATAATCGTAAAAAAAATAATTGCTTTATATTTCAAGATGTGTAATACTCGCTTAAATAAAGCTCGGCACTTATTCGAATCGATTTTAATAAATAACAATGATTTAAATAAGGATCAGTTTAAAAAGGAATTCGAATAAAAAGTATAAAAGTTTTAAAAATAGCAAAATCGTTAATTTTAAAGCTTATCTTATTTTAAATATATCTTTGTTTACGATAATCTTGCGATCGATTAAGACTTTCGAATAATGAGTTTTAAGTAACGAGAAGCTAAGTTGATAATATTGAAAGCTGAAGTGCGAGAATTACGTAAGTTTAAATAATATTGATTTTATAAATATTTATTAATTATATTAAATAAAAAAGAACTTAAATAGGTTTTAAGATATTGATAAAGATGTTTCGTTTAAAATGCGATAGCTACGGTACGGAAAGTCTTTAAATTACGAAAGGCATTTAAAAAGTAAGTTAATTTACTTGCGATATTTTTACTTTTTATCGATTTATTAATCGATTTACTAATCGATTTACTAATTATTATATAAGATTATATAAAGCGCATTCTTCCGCTATTTAAAGTAAAGTCGTAGCAAATCGATTATATTCTTTATAAAGAAAACTAAGCAAAGTAAATTAATCGAAAGTAGCTACGGATTTATCTTTCGATAAGCAAACTTAAGATGATATAGATTAGAACGTTTTTAATAATATAGAAAACGAAAACGATTTAGAAAATTTAGATTCGAACGGTACGAACGAATCGATTAGCTTTAAACGTTATATAAATTATAAAAATAAAGTGCAACGAAGTACGATATTATATAATATACGCTTTTATTTAAATATAAATTCTAACTTAAATATTAGCGATAGTAAATTTATACGATTAAAACGATTCGAATGATATTTCTTGATAAAATTATTTTAACGCGAAAAAAATATTAAGCTTTAAGCAAGGTGATGAAGAGATAATAAATAAAAAGGAAGCTAATAAAATACCGGACTCGGCTTCGCTATCTTATAGAACTTTAAATGCTGCTTAAACTTCGAAACTTAGTATTTCGAAACTTAAAACTCTTTTAATCGTTATTTAAAGTTAAAATAAGTTAATTATTATATATAAGTTTAACGATCGTAAATCTAATACTTTTATAAGCGAACGAATTACAAATCTATTATCAATTTTAAAGCGCAAACGAATAAAAGAAAAAGAAAATGATAAAGCGAGATTAGTATAAGATAAAAGGAAAGAAGCTTTTTTTGGAATCAAGCGTTTAATTGCAAAGAGTATCGCTTTTACTAAGTTTTATAATTAGCGATTTTGATTTTATTTATTAAATTGCTTTTTTTGTATCATTAAGTTTTTGTATTTACTTGTTTATAATTGATTGCAATAATTAATTGAATTTTTTTTTATCGATATCTTTAGTTTTTTTATTATTATTAATATATTTATATCGACTTTAGCTAGCTAGTTAAGAATACCGGTAATAATAGTTAAAAGAAGAGTTTATTCGTGAACTATAGTTTACGGGTTAGTTAGCATGCTTCGCTTAAAATGTTATATTAATTAAAAGACTTTTAACTTAATTATAAAACTTTTTAGTTAGCTAGTGCACGTAATTCTTTTAATTATAAGTATTACTTTTACTAAACTTTAAAAGAGCTAATTCTTTTTATAATTATTAAGTTTTTTAGTAAAGTTAAGTTATTCGTAAAGCTATATAGTTCGTGAATTATAGTTTACGAGTAAGTTACGTATAGCAGCTTTACGTACGCTACGTATAGCAGCTTTACGTGGGTTACGTGTAGCAGCTTTAAGTACGTTAGGTATAGGAGCCTTACGTAAGTTACGTATAGCAGCCTTACGTAGTTTACGTGTAGCAGTACGTTAGGTATAGCAGCTTTACGTAAGTTACGTATAGCAGCTTTATATAGGTTACGTGTGGCAGCCTTAAGTACGTTAGGTGTGGCAGCTTTACGTAGATTACGTATAACAGCTTTAA
>NW_006763045.1:1273178-1294021 GCF_000298775.1 Drepanopeziza brunnea f. sp. 'multigermtubi' MB_m1
ATAGCAGCCTTACGTAAGTTACGTATAGCAGCCTTACGTAAGTTACGTGTAGCAGCCTTACGTAAGTTACGTATAACAGCTTTAAGTACGTTAATTCTTTTTATGCAGCATTTATTAATCAGATTTACTAATCAGATTTATTAATCAGATTTACTAATTAAATTACGTACGGTAAAGCACGTGCTATAGCCGAGCTATAGCCGAGCTATAACCGAGATAAGCACGTGTAGTAAAAGGACGTGCAGCATGCAAAGTTTCTTTTCGTACAGCATTTATTAATCAGATTTATTAATTAGATTTACTAATCAGATTTATTAATCAGATTTACTAAGCGAAGCGTTCTTTTTTTATTCCGCGTCGAGTTTGTGTTTTAAATATTGTAATTCACTTTTGTTGAATCGAAGCATTGCATCGATTATTATTAAGCGACGCGTTATTTTCTTTGTTCTGCGTCGATTCATTGTTTTAAATATTATAATTCACTTTTGTTGAATCGAAGCATTGCATCGATTATTATTAAGCGACGCGTTATTTTCTTTGTTCCGCGTCGATTTATTATTTTAAAACGCGTTATTTTCTTTGTTTCGCGTCGATTTATTATTTCAAATATTATAATTTACTTTTAATGAATCGAAGCAATGCTTTGATTACGATTAAGCTACACTTTTATTTTTATATAAATACTCGCTCTCTTTTTTTTTCCTTTTCTTTTTTTCATTATTATTACAATTACTTTTTATTCAACTTCTTAACTTTAACTTTAACATTTAACTTTTCAACTTTAACTTTAACACTTAACTTCTTAACCTCAACTTTAATACTTAACTTTAACTTCTTAACTTTAATACTTAACTTTTCAACTAATCTTAATACTTAATTACAATTACATTCAACTTAAGTAATTTTTTTTTTGATTCTTTGCTTTTTGATTTTTTGCTTTAAGCTAATTATTTTCTTTATTTAGTAATATCGATTCTTTTCTTTTATAACGCTATAATCGAAGTCAACCTTTTTAGCACCGGTAGCAATAAGCTAATCAACGAGATACTTAGTCGTTATAAAGATTTCGTAATCGTTTATATTAATAATAACGTTGTTAATTTAATGTTTACTTGCTATGACGAAAAGGATACCGCTTTGTTTTTAAGACTAATCGGCTTCGATTACGAATAGAAGAGTCGCAAAGGTTTTATCGACGAGTTCGGCATTAAGTATTACGATGCTAATAAAGTTAGTAATAATATTTATATATTATGATCATTAATTGATTTTTTATTTAAAAAAAGAGCGCTTAAGTCTTTTATCTCTTCGACCACTTTGTCTCTTTCTTTAACTTAATTAGAAAGCAATTCACTTATAAAGATGTTAAGGTTCGATTGATCTTAAGTGATCTTATTCTTAAGCTTTTCGATAGCGATTATGCCGAAGCTAAAAGCATTTTAAAAGAGCTATTGATACTATACCTCTTTACTATCGATAGCACTTTAGCATACAAACGCTTTATCTTTAAGTTCTCGAATGAAAATGAGTTTAAGTAAAGCAACAAATGCTAAAAGCTAAGAGAGCTACTTGAGTCAGACGAGATTTATCTAAACTATGCTTACAAGCAAAAACTTAAACCAAAAGCGGAGATCGAGTTGAACGTATTCTACGTAATTGCAAAAAGACGGGTCTTTATTAACTTTTTATAACTAATAGACTTAAGCTAAAGAACGAGTCTTTTAAACCTTTAAGCCTTTGTAACTAATAAATTTGATCACTACTCTAAGTCTTTGATTAGTAAATGTGATTAGTAAATGTGATTAGTAAATGTGATTAGTAAATGTAATTAGTAAATGTGATTAATAAATGTAATTAGTAAATGTAATTAGTAAACCTGATTAATAATTATGCATATGCATATTTTTATATATATAAACCTTATAAAGTAACCCTACGCCTTATAAGGTTTCCTTATAAGGAGGGGCAGAATTTTATACCCTTCGTAGGTTCCCCCGTAAGGAGGACTCAAAACTCCGTGGGGCCCCATGGGGCCCCATGGAGCAGCCTAAAGCGAGCTAAAATAGTTTAAGAAAATGTTTAAAAGAACCCGGCTATTATTACTTATTACATTTATATTCGTTAGCAAGCCTTTTTATAAAACATTTTAAGTCATTATTTGCCGTATATTGATTTTTAAGCGCGATAAGAATAGCAAGATCGTAGCTCGAGCTATATTTACGGTATATTTTAATTAAAAAGCAAACCGAACGATGCGAGCGAGCTTAAATTTAATATAAACTTTAAGAAAGACGATGACTTTCGTATTTTAAACTTCGTCAGCTTTTAAAAAGATTATATTACCGCTTATAACCTTAATACGATTCGATTATCAGATTTATAAAACCCGACTTTTTTACTTTTCAATATGATTAAGAATACGGTCGATTAATTTATTATATTAATTAATCGAATGCAAATCTATCGCGTTTGTTTAATTAAATACTATTTACGCAAAAATAAAGATATAAAAGTCTTTTCTTGTAAATTTTATTATAAGCGCTTTATGCAGCCGACAGCTAATTACAATCGAAAAATAAATTTTCGAAAGTATTAATTTGCCGCTTAGCGCAATCATCTTTTATAAAACCCTTTTTCATTTGTTTTTGTATTAAGCTAGTTAGCTAATACGGATATACAGCTTATATCTAGCTTTAAAAGTCTTTTAAAATACGCTTTCAAGTATTGCTTTAAGCATAAAAAAAAATCCGACTTTTATAAAGATATTATTAATATAATGCTAGAATACATTAATGCTAAAGCTTCAGCCTTTTCGCTAGTCTTTAAAATGCTTAATAAGCTGCTAAAAGAGAAAGACTATAGCGCTTAAAAGGTTTGCTACTTGCTTTTAAGACTTAATTTAATTAAATCGACTCGAACATTTATTAATTTAGATTGCCGATCAAATAAAGATAAGAAGCATTAAGTAAAGCTGAACGAAAATGGATTAGAATCTAAACTTTCTAACTTTTAGCGTTATCGATAACGCCTTAATCGTATTAAAGATGTTATTTTTTTAAACTTTTTTAAGGTTTACGATATATATACTTATTAAAAAAAGAATTTTATACGAAAAAGCAAGCTTTAAGTTATTAATTATTACCTTTAATACTTAAATATTAAAGTCTATAACGATTACGAGCATAACTCGCGTATCTATTTAATATTGCACTACTTTTATCGAATAAAAGACGATTTACTTATTAATATTATCGAAAAAAAGCATGCAATATTTGCTTTAGCGTATAACGCGTGCAAGCGCTTTTATCGAGATCTTTATAACGATTCTTTGCATTCGCTAGATTATTACGATCCTCCTTTTATAGCTAACGAAGCAGATAAAGCTAGTTCAAATAATAAGTACGATATAAAAGACTTTAAGCTTTGAAACCGTAATAATATTAATGCAAGAAAAAAATAAAACTTACGAAACCTTCGGAACTTTCGTATTATTTTTATAAACGAAAACGATATATCGAACCGGCTTCGAGATCTTGCTTATAATTAAGATTTATATATTAGCAAATACAATATTTTATTTACTTATGTTCGAGATTAAAAAGCTGTTACTATAGAAGCACCTAAAAAGATGTGCCGTATAAAAGCCTGGCTCTGAGGCTAGATCTCATGGTCTTATAAAAGAAGTGCTAAAAAAGATAAATGGAAAGCTCGTTAATTGTTTTAGCTAAAAGATGTGTGCCTTTTTATAAAAGATAAGTCCGTTTAATATAGCTTTAATAGCCGCGGCAAGTACTTTATTAAGCAAAGTGTTTATATCCGTTTTTTTATAAAATAAGTAAGCGCCTTCGCTTATTATCAAGCAAAAAGAGAAAAAAAAAGAAAGGTGTAAAAAAAAAAAAAAATCTAATATATAAAAAGAAAAAAAAGTATTTTGTCTTTAAATTCTAGACATTTAAACTACGCTTTAGCAGCTTTTTTATAGTCTCTTTTCGTGCTTACGTCTTTAACTCTTTCGTTTTCTTTAAGCTAAGAAAGTCTTTTTCTCTTAGCAAAGCTAGTATTAAACGATAACGTGCTAGCAGCAGCATTTTTAAAAGTAAAAGAGCGCGTGTCGTTTTTGCGCTTATTGCTAATAGCATCGTTAATAAGTGTAAACTTAACCGACGGAAAGTTAGCGAAGCTAAAATAAGATTTAAAGCTATTAATTAAATCGTTTTCGTTTTCGAGCAAGTCATTTAAAGCTTTTATAGCTTTATCGAATGCGCGGTTTAAAGATTTTAATTAAGAAGACGATGCTTTAAAGTCGTCGATTTAGCTCGTAAACCGTAATTTACGAATAGATTTCGTACTTTTTAAATTGATCTTTATACTTAAATCGAAGTCGTTAAAAGACAACTCAATCGGTCGCATGCTCTTTTTAAAATCTTTTAACTTATCGGCGTTTATAAAGTCGTTAGCTCGACGGCTTTTGCTTTTAAAAAAAGATTTAGCTCCGTAAGTCTTAGCTTTAGCATTTAAAATAATAGCAAATCTTTTTTTAAATGCTAAAAACAATTTCTTTTTATGCTTAATAAAGTGTTCTTAAAATTAAGTTTAAAATATAATAAAAATAACGGTCAATTCTTTTACTATTTAAAGTTCGTTTTAATTTATTCTTTCGATTAAAGCTTCCGATACGTAACTAACGTAGTTTAGCTAGATTATAGCGGCGAAAAGCTAGCTTAATTTATTAATAACTTCTTATCGAAAGGTTAACGGTATGCGTTTTAAGACGATCGTATAAGCGTGCTTTGCAAAACTGATTTTATTTTTTAAAGTATTATCGTTTAATAAAGCGATATAATTATTTGTTGGATTGCTTCCAAGCGATTGGGAATATATATTCGTAAGGTCGTAACGGTCGTCAAAGTACTTGCAATTGCAAAACACTCGGTTGATAAGGTATCTGAATTCTGTCTGCTCCCTAAGGCTTAAAGGAGCTGATTCCTTCTATACGATTAAAAAGAATCACGTGCACTAGCTAGCTAATAAGTTTACTTGTCAAGTTAAGGGTCCCTTAACTGCTGACATGCTAAGCGAAGCATGCCAAGTGGCCCGTGAACCATGGTTCACGGGTAAGCTTCTTTAACTACTACTACTATTAGCTAAGGTCGATATAGATATACCGACACCGGTAACTCTCTTTTTAGCAAGCAATGCTTTGCCAACTATTATATCGACCGAAAAAGAAGGAAGGTAATCAAACAAAGGAAAATCAATCTTATTCTATTAAAACTCACTCTCCTTTCTCTTATAGCGGCTTTTCTATCTATCCGTCTACTTGCACCTTTAAGGTATTAGTCAAAACTAGCTCTTGCAAAGAGGTATTAGCCTCGACTTTGGTTATAGCGTTAGCAGGGTTGGATTTTCCTTCGATCTAGCGTACTTTAAAGAGCTCCCGCTTTTCGTATGACTCTCGAATAGCTATAATATCGATTATAAAGCGCTTCTCTTTAATAGTTCTTAGTTTTATTATACACTCGTAAAGCGAGTAAGAGTCAGTGCATATAACTACGAGGAAATTGGAGATCTTTAGCTAAGCTGTGATTTAAGTAAAGGTAGTCGACATAACAATAGCTATATCGATACTTAAAGACATAGCGTATAGCTTAAAGGCTAATACTGCCTTTGTCACCCTTTTGCACTTCTATGACACCCAATAAAGGATGTTACCCGTCAAAGTGAACTCGTTCTTATTTACGTGAGCTTTATTACCGAAGATAGCTACGAAACCGATTTAAGAGCTAAGATCAGCGTTGTTAATAAACGCTTCGTTTACGAACACAAAGAGCTTCGCCGTCCTTAAGTCCAAGGGCACGTAATAGATCCTTCGAGTTAAGTGATCGATCAGCTACTAGATCACCTTATTAAAGGCCTTGTAGTCCTCGTCCTTCGGTTCTTGGTGCTGGGCAGCTATCGATAGAGCATAAGATGCTTTTAAGTAGCAAATAGTAACTAAATACGCTCCTCGGGCACGTTGCTTTAAGTACTCTTTAGCCCGTATAACTGAATCGAGCTTGATTACCGCAAGCCTTTCTTTCTGCCCTTTTTGCTTAACTAATAGTCCGAACCCGTTTTTATCTAAAGATAGCTTGCATTTATTGAAAATCATTAGCTCGGCGTGTATAAGGATCTTTATTTCTTTGCTTTTCCGCTTGGATTTGATTAGCTCTTTCTCTTCCTTTGCTCTTATAGCTAGATTGACAATTATAAGAATATTATCCGTTTGTAAAGCAGCTATTCTTAGTTGATCTTTATTAATTAATATAAAAAAGTAAAAATCAAAACTCGATTGCTTTATTTCGAAGTTGTTTGTAAAATACTTTGAAAAACGCTTATACTAATGCGTTTTTGCTTCGAGGATCTTATACAAAAGGCTAGTTATAAAGAACAAAGTGCTGAAGAAGAATCGATAAGTGATCTTTTTAAGTGGTCGTACGACGATTATTCGGATAAGTTTCGTATTTGATTGAGTATAAGCTTGAATGATATCCTTGCTATAGACTTGATACTCGTAGTCTTTTATTAAAGAAAAAGCTAAAGCATAACAAAGTCTTTGGCCCGTTCGCTGCACCGTAAATAACTCGATAAGTACTTTCGTTTTGCTTTTGTCTTAGAAAGCTTAGACTATTATACGAGACTTTTCGTATAGCGTAAGTATTCTTTTGCTTTTGATCTTATCAACAAACTTAAATCCGAAGATCTTAGCGCTTTTAGCGCGTAAGTCGGTGCTCGGGATCACTTAAAGGATGCTTTAAGCTATTAATCTAGTTAATTCTTTTGCTTTAGACTTTTAAAATAGTGCTCCGAAGCTCTTGATGATTCTTTCGGCTCGTAGCTTAACTAAGAGCTTATAGTCCTAGCGTTCTTTATCGGTAATTAACACTTCGGAGTCCTTGGTAAATAGAACGTAAGAATCGCTTTCTTTTTTGTCGAGTACGGTCGGGATATTAAAATCGTACTTTTAATAAAGTATCTAGACTATTAGTATTATTGACTTTTAAGGATTAGTAAGTTGAAGGTTAAAAAGGCTATTTGTTAGTCTTGGCGAGCTTTTTGGATTAAGCGACTTCGGTAGATTAAGCGAATATTAAGGTTTAAGCGAATTTCGTATTTCTAGCTCTTTTTCGCTTTCGCTTTGATCATCTTTTACCTTTTCTTTTACTTCTTCTTCTACTTTTATTTTAAGTACCTGCAACTCTTTTAATAGCTTTTCAACTTTAAAGTAATAAGGTTTTATTAAGGTTGACTTGAATTCCGTAAGCTTCGGACAAGCTATTGTGCACGTATGCCTTTGCTTGCTAAGCAGCTGAAAAGGGCCTTTTTACCTTTGGTTTTTCCGCCACACGAGCATTCGTAAGCTAATAAAGAAGTCTAGGGTATGCTCCGTAATTAAGCCATTCTTCTTCTTGAGCGCGTCCTTAACTTGCTTCGCAGCGTAGCATTTTCGTACTTCTTTTATAGCTTTATTGATAGCAGCAGCACGCTTTTAAATAGACGCGGCAAGTCGATCTTGCTTCGTTAGCTTCGGTAAAGTCTTAAAAACGAAGAGTGTAAAAACTAAGCTATTAGGTCTAGCTGTGTCGTTGATAGCTTTGATAGCTATTTGAAGCCGGTCTTCTTTTAAGGCTTTTAAAAGCTCTTTTGTAACGATTTTAAAAGCGCGTCGCACAAGGACGTAATAGCGTTCTACTAGTCCGACGCTATGATAAGCTTTTACAAGCATCTGCTTTAGACTGCTATTAATACTTTTAAAGTAGCTTTGGAACGTTGCCGAATTAAAGTTGGTTCCGAGATCGTATATTACGTTTATAAAAGGTCCGACGTAAGTATTAACTTAATATCGATTGAATCTTTTAAGTAAGTGCTATACGGATATACTTTTAAAAAAAGTGGCGGCTTGAAAATTAATAGAATCGCAAACGACGTATAATACGTTCTTGCCGTTAAAGTGCATTACGTTTACGTATACCGTATTATTAAAGTCAGTATCGTCCTTAAGTTTAATATTAAACCTTTTCGGAAAGCGTCCGAATACTTAGCAATAGTGGCAAAACTTTTAGATGTTGTAAAGCAAATCTCGCTTAAATTCGTGCCCGGCCTTCTTAAGAACAATAGCAAATCGATCTGTTAAAAGGTGGCTAAAACGCTTATAAATAGTTTTTAATTGTTCTTCCGTAAAGTGGTAGTAGACGGTCTCGCCTTCGGTATTATAATAAGTAGCAGCGTGCTTTTTACTTAATAGCATCTATACGTGCTTAAACATCTTTATTATTAGTATTTCTTTTTTCTTTTAGACTAGCACGTTCCGTAAGTTATCTAGGATCACTTTATGCTTGTTTATGTTAGTTAATAAGAGTAAGAAGGGTACGTCGCTTTTTACAACGTAGAACTCTACTTGATTTAGAAGAGTATTTAAGATAATTGCTTTAATAAAGGTAGCAGAGCCGATGCCGTATTTAACGGACTTCTCTTTTGCTCGAGATGTATTTAATTGGACTTCGGGATACTTCTTTTAAAGTGCTCGTAATTAAGGCAAGCTAGCGGTAGAGAAATTGGCTGTTCCGCTGTCAATTATAAAGCTTATGAATACGTTTTTAAAGTACTTAAAGGCTATGTAAGTCTTTGCTTTGCTCGCGGGCACGTTTTGGATTTCGATTTTGCTAGTAAGGGCGTAGAATGCCGTTTGAATTTCTAGCTGTTTGTATACTTCGTCAGCGTCAAAAGTGCCGTAAGTAGTTATAAAACCTTCCGATATGTTAGCGCGGCTGCTCGATTCGAGCGGCTCGTTTAGTAAGCTTGCGATAAACTGATCGAATTCTTCCGTAGATACAAGTAGTAAGCTTTCGATCGATGCTACGTATTAAGAGAATTTGCTTCTCGTCATCTTTTTTGCGTTTTTAAAAGCTTAGAACTTAGCGACGGATGCTTTTCTTTCGTCGAGGGTATGGTTAGTGCTTTAGCAACTTGGCTTTTTGCAAACAAAACACTTTTTCTTACTCTTAGTAATAGCTTTAGTAGCTTTCTTATTTCCGAAGTATTAGCGGTCTTGAATAAAGCATTCGTATTTTTCGTTTAAATCGAAGTCAGCCTTTAAAGTGTTATAAAAGTAGGTGTGATCGTGTAGCTCGCTAGAGCTCGCGTAAGCTTTACTTGCTTTGGCGGGAGGTCGAAAGGTTTTAGTTGCAAACGCAATAGCTTTGCGAATATCGGCAATTGCGGCGGTGAAAGTAAAAGCAAGGTTCATTCGCGCAATCGTAGTCTTTAGCACGTTTTTATAAGCTGAATACAGCTTGTTAGCAAGACTTCGATCGTCTTTTAAACTTGGTCGTAAAGAGCTTTGAATCCTTTTAAGCTCTTTAGCGAGCTTTTTAAAGCACTCGTTAAGCGAGGTCCTTGGATTCTTTTTCTTGATTAAATCTAGCGAAATTTCTTTTTAGCGGTCGTATTTTGCTTGCCGCCGGTGGTCAGTTTCGAAATGGTTTTTTATTGTAATAGCGTTTGCTTTGAAAGTCGGAAGCTTGGCTTTAATAACGTGATTATAATAGAAGGTTATAGCTTCTTTTATAAGTATAATCGGGAACGCCGTTAAGTAGTCTTCGGAGGTCAAACCGTATCGACTTGCTTAGTTAGCAAAAATCTTTAATTAAATCTTAAAGTTATCGTCGGGTTTTGAATACTTTAGCTCTTTAAGAAAGCTTTGCGCGAACAAAGCTAATTCCTTCGCTTTTAAGTAAGGGTCTGCTGCTTTTAGCTTAAGGAAATCGTCTTTATTATCGTTAAGGGCGCTTGGAGTGCCGTACGCAAGCGTGCTTTGCTTAGCTAATAGTTTAATCGGTAAAAGGTTATTAATATAATTGCCGGTGGTCCGTCTTTTTCTAAAGTCTTTAAGAGGCTCATTTCCGAATCCGGAGTCTTTTAAAGGTCCGTTTTCGAATCCTTTTAATAGTTTAAAAGGGCCGTTCTTACTTCTTTCGTATCCGTAGCCTCGATCTCTTTGCTAATCTCTTTCGTTCTTTTTTCGTCGGTTATCGTTAAGATCTTTAAGGCTATTCGGGTCACCGGCTAAGGCTTTAGCTTGATGATATCCGTATCTTTGAGCTTGCCTTTAGCGATTCTTATACCTTTGGTCTCTTTTTTGTTGATACGTAGCCTCTTAAGAGATATGGGTAGCTTGCCGGTACGTCCGAGGGTGCTGGATCCCCCTTTCGGGTTGCTAAGGTTAGGCACGGAAATCTGCACGCTGTCTTTAATAAGAATTGATTTTATTCGAAATGCTTTTAAGTTTTAATAGGTCTTCTTTTAGCGTATAGCTGCTATTGCTATGCGTATTATTAGGCCCGATTATGTTTTCGAGGCCGTTGTTATTGCTATTCGGTCTTGACTTTAAAAAAACCCGGTTGTAGCTCTTGAAAAAGAGGTTTAAGGGCCGCTAAAGTGATTTTAGCTCTTCTTGTATAATTAGCGTATTGCGTAGCGATTGATGAATTAAAAGCGTCGAGTACGCTAAAGCGCTTCGTCGTAGCCTTTCGTTAGATTATATAGCGTAAGTCCGTAATTCCGCTATTTGCCTTGCTATCACTTTTATATTTTGCTTTATATTCTTCTTCTTTTTCGCAAATTTTTCGCGTAACTTCCGAATCTCTTCCTTTTCTTCTTTTTTGCTTATGGTCTCTTTTTCTTTCTTTTTTAAACTGCGCGAGGGTGGAAGTAGTTAAGGTGTAGTATCTTTATCGTTCGTAAGGTTTTCGGCGGTCTACTTTAAATCGAAGCTTAAAGGTGTTGCTTGTTGCTCTTTTATTTCTTAGAAGGTTTATTAGTATTGCTGCTCGTCGTTCAAGAGCTTGACTATCTTATTGGCGTAGCCTTTTTGCTTTAAGGGGCATTATACGCCTTTAGACAGCAAATGTTTTTTAAGGCTAATAAAAGTAGCAAACTTAAGGCTTCGTCTCGTATTGTCCTTCGTCATCGTAAAACTCGTTTAATCTTAGCGTAAGAAAGCGTGCCGGAATAAGCTTTATAAGTCGTAATCCTTTAGTCTTTTACACTTCGCGTCTAAAAAGTCTTTTATTATTGCTCGGGCCGTAATTTTATTATCGGGCTTTGCGTATAATAGCTCGTTTAAGTTAAATAAGATACTCGACATCTCGTCGTTTAGTCTTTCCGAGAAGCTTAAGAGTCTTAGGTATAATGGTCCTTTTAACTAAATAGCTAAAGGTTCCGTGAATGGTGATGAGACTCGAAGGGTATAATACCTTATTGCTTTTTGTCGGCTAGACTTTTTACTTAAAGGTCTAGTTGCTTGATCGGCTATAGTAGTTGTCTGCTCGTACGTAGATCGATCGTATTAGTTAGGTTTGCTATGTATAACAAGCGCGGCTTTACAGCTTTAAAGGTTGTATAAAAGTGACTTGGTTCGGAATCACTCTTCCGTAAAAATAAGGAAAATCGATAGTATAAAAAGCGACTTGGTACGGAATCGCTTTTCCGTTATAAAAAGAAAAAGGTATCGTAATAAAAAGTATCTTCGTTATAAAGTCTTAGCTTCTTTATGATTGATCACTTAATAGTAATTTAATTATTAATTAGTGTTAGATTGCTTTTAAGCGATTAAGAATATATATTCGTAAGGTCGTAACGGTCGTTAAAATACTTGCAATTGCAAAACACTCGGTTGATAAGGTATCTGAATTCTGTCTGCTCTTTAAGGCTCAAGGGAGCTGATTCTTTTTATACGATTAAAAGGAATCACGTGCACTAGCTAGCTAATAAGTTTACTTGTCAAGTTAAGGGTCCTTTGACTGCTGACATGCTAAGCGAGGCATGCCAAGTGGCTCGTGAACCATGGTTCACGGGTGAGCTTCCCCAACTACTACTACTACTAGCTAAGGTCGATATGGATATACCGACATTATTAGAAAAGACCGCTTATCCGTAAAGAAAATTCTAAAAAGCGTTTATGTTTAAAAAAACACTTTGTTTCGTAATAACAGATATAAAAGTAGCGAAATCGCTAATTATAACGAAAAGTTAACGTAGCGCAATGTTTTTAAAAGCATTTAAAGTCTTCGACTTAAGTTTAAAAACTTTTTATTTAGCAATTGTTAGATTGCTTTTAAGCGATTGGGAATATATTCGTAACTTCGTAAGGGTCGTCAAAGTACTTGCAATTACAAAACACTCGGTTGATAAAGTATTTGAATTCTGTCTGCTCTTTAAGGCTCAAGGGAGCTGATTCCTTTTATACGATTAAAAGGAATCACGTGCATTAGCTAGCTAATAGGTTTACTTGTCAAGTTGAGGGTCCTTTGATTGCTGACATGTTAAGCGAGGTATGCTAAGTGGCCCGTGAACCATGGTTTACGGGTGAACTTCCTTAACTACTATTACTACTACTATTACTAGCTAGCTAAGGTCGATATAGATATACCGATATCGGCAACTCTTTTTTTAGTAAGTAGTGCTTTGCTAATTATCATATCGATCGAAAAAAAGAAGGAAAGTGATTGAAACAAAAGAAAAACAATCTTTTTATTAAACTTTATTCTCTTTTCTTTTATAGCGGCCTTTCTATTTACCCGTTTACTTGTACCTTTAAAGTATTAGTTAAAACTAGCTTTTGCAAAAAAGTATTAGCTTCGACTTTAATTATAGCGTTAGCAAGGTTAGATTTTCTTCCGATCTAGCGTACTTTAAAGAGCTCCCGCTTTTCGTATGACTCTCGAATAGCTATAATATCGATCATTAAGCGCTTTTCTTTAATAGTCCTTAGCTTTATTATGCACTCGTAAAGCGAATAAAAGTCAATGCATATAATTACGAAGAAATTAAGTATTCTTAGCTAAGCTGTGATTTAAGCAAAAGTGGTCGATATAATAATAGCTATATCGATACTTAAAGACATAGCGTATAGCTTAAAAGCTAATACTATTTTTATCACCTTCTTATACTTTTGTAACACTTAATAGAAGATGTTATCCGTTAAAGTGAACTCATTTTTATTTACGTGAGCCTTATTGCTAAAGATAGCTACGAAACCGATTTAAAAGCTAAGGTTAGCGTTGTTAGCAAACGCTTCGTCTACAAACATAAAGAGCTTCGCCGTCTTTAAGTTTAAGAGCACGTAATAGATCCTTCGAGTTGGGTGATCGATTAGCTATTAGATTATTTTATTAAAGGCTTTGTAGTCTTCGTCCTTCGGTTCTTAGTGCTAAGCAGCTATCGATAGAGCACAAGATGCTTTTAAGTAGCAAATAGTAGCTAAATACGCTCTTCGAGCACGTTGCTTTAAGTACTCTTTAGCCCGTATAGCTAAATCGAGCTTAATTACGGCAAGCCTTTCACTTTGCTTTTTTTGACTAATTAACACTTCGAACCCGTCTTTATTTAAAGATAGCTTGCATCTATTAAAAATCATCGGTTCGGCGTATATAAAGATCTCTATTTCTTTGCTTTTTAGCTTGGATTTAACTAGTTCTTTCTTTTCCTTTGCTTTTATAGCTAGATTAACAATTATAAGAACATCATCCGTTTATAAAGCAGTTATTCTTAGCTAATTTTTGTTAATTGATATAAAAAAGCAAAAGTTAAAGCTCGATTGCTTTATATCGAGGTTATTTATAAAGTGCTCGGAGAAACGCTTATACTAATGCGTCTTTGCTTCGAAGATGCTGTATAAAAGGCTAATTATAAAGAACAAAGTGCCGAGAAGGAATCGATAAGTGATCTCTTTAAGTAATCGCACGACGATTATTTGTATAAGCTTCGTGCTTAATTAAGTGTAAGCTTGAGTGATGTCTTTGCTATAGACTTGACACTCGTAGTCTTTTATTAGCGAAAAAGCTAAAGCATAACAGAGTTTTTAACCCGCTCGTTATACCGTAAGTGACTCGGTAAATACTTTCGTTTTGCTTTTATTTTAAAAGGCTTGGACTATTATACGAGACTTTTCGTATAGCGTAAGTATTCTTTTGCTTTTGATTTTGTTAACGAACTTAAATCCGAAGATCTTAGCGCTTTTAGCTTGTAAGTCGGTGCTCGAGATCATTTAAAAGATGCTTTAAGTTATTAATCTAGCTAATTCCTTTGCTTTAAACTTTTGAAATAGTGCTTTAAGGCTTTTAATGATTCTTTCGGCTCGTAGCTTAATTAAGAGTTTATAATCCCGGCGTTTTTTATCGGTAATTAACACTTCGGAGTCTTTAGTAAATAGAACGTAAAAATCGCTTTCCTCTTCGTCGAGCACGGTCGAGATATTAAGATCGTACTTTTAATAAAGTATCTAGACTATTAGTATTATTGATCTTTAAGAATTGATAAGTTGAAAATTAAAAAAAAGGCTATTTGCTAGTCTTAGCGGACTTGTCGGATTACGCGGCTTCGGCAAAAGATTAAGCGAATGTTAAGGTTTAAGCGAATTTCTCGATTCTAGTTCTTTTTCGCTTTCGCTTTAATCTTCTTTTACTTTTACTTTAAGTACTTGCTATAACTCTTTTAACAGCTTTTCAACTTTAAAGTAATAAGGTTTTATTAACGTTGACTTGAATTCCGTAAGTCTCGGACATATTATTATGCACGTGTGCCTTTGCTTGCTAAGCAGCTGAAAAGGGCCTTTTTACTTTTGATTTTCCCGCTATACGAGTACTTATAAGCTAATAAAGAGTTCTAAAGTATACTCCGTAACTAGGTTATTCTTCTTCTTAAGCGCGTCTTTAACCTGCTTCGTAGCGTAGCATTTTCGTACTTCTTTTATAGCTTTGTTAATAGCAGCAGCACGCTCTTAAGTAGACGCGGTAAGTCGATCTTGCTCCGTTAGCTTCGGTAAGGTCTTAAAAACGAAGAGTATAAGAACCAAGCTATTAGGTCTAGCTATATCGTTGATAGCTTTGATAGCTATTTAAAGCCGATCTTCTTTTAAAGCTTTAAGAAGCTCTTTTGTAACGATCTTAAAAGCGCGTCGTATAAAAACGTAGTAGCGTTCTACTAGCTCGACGCTATAATAAGCTTTTACAAGCATCTGCTTTAAGGTGTTGCTAATACTTTTAAGATAGCTTCGGAACGTTATTGAATTGAAGTTGGTTTCGAAATCGTATACGACGTTTGTAAAAGGTCCGACGTAAGTATTGATTTAATATCGACTGAATCTTTTAAGTAAATGCTATGCGGATATGCTTTTAAAAAAAGTAGCGGCTTGAAAGTTAGTAAAATCGCAAACGACGTGCAATACGTTTTTGCCGTTAAAGTGTATTACGTCTACGTATACCGTATTATTAAAGTCAGTATTATTTTTAAGTCTAATATTAAACCTTTTCGAGGAGCGTCCGAATACTTAGCAGTAGTAGCAAAACTTTTAGATATTATAAAGCAAATCTCGCTTGAATTCGTGCCCGGCCTTTTTAAGAATAGCAGTAAATCGACTTGCTAAAAAGTGGCTAAAACGCTTATAAATAATCTTTAATTACTCTTCCGTAAAGTAGCAATAAACGGTCTCGCTTTCGCCTTCGATATTATAATAAGCAATAGCGTGCTCTTTATTTAATAGCATTTATACGTGCTTAAACATCTTTACTATTAATATTTCTCTTTTTCTTTAAACTAGCACGTTCCGCAAGTTATTTAAAATCACTTTGTGCTTGTTTATATCAGCTAACGAGAATAAGAAAAGTACGTCGCTTTTTATAACGTAGAACTTTACTTGACTTAAAAAGGTATTTAAAGTAACTGCTTTAATAAAGGTGGCAAAGCCGATCTCGTACTTGACGGACTTCTCTTTTGCTCGAGATGTATTTAATTAGACTTCGAAGTACTTCTTTTAGAGTGCTCGTAGCTAAAGCAAGCCGGCGGTAAAGAAATTAGCTGCTCCGTTGTCAATTATAAAGCTTATAAATACGTTTTCCGAGTATTTAAAAGTTATATAAGTCTTTGCTTTGCTCGCGAGCACGTTTTAAGTCTCGATTTAGTTAGTAAAAGCGTAGAATGCCGTCTGAATCTCTAATTGTTTATATACTTCGTTAGTATTAAAAATGCCGTAAGTAGTCATAAAACTTTCGGATATGTTAACGTAGCTGCTCGATTCGAGCGGCTCGTTTAATAAGCTTACGATAAACTGATCGAATTCTTTTATAGATACAAGTAGCAAGCTTTTAATCGATGCTACGTATTAAGAGAATTTGCTTTTCGTTACTTTTTTTGCGTTTTTAAAAGCTTAAAACTTAACGACGGATGCTTTTCTTTCGTCGAAAGTATAGTTAATGCTTTAGCAACTTGGCTTTTTATAAACAAAACACTTTTTCTTACTTTTAATAGCCTTGGCCGTTTTCTTATTTCCGAAGTATTAACGGTCTTAAATAAAGCATTCGTATTTTTCGTTTAAATCGGAGTCAGCTTTTAAAGTGTTGTAAAAGCAAGTATGATCGTATAGCTCGCTAGAGCTCGCGTAAGCTTTATTCGTCTTAGCGAAAGGTCGGAAAGTTTTAATAATAAACGCAATTGCTCGACGAATATTAATAATTGCCGCGGTAAAAGTAAAAGCAAGATTTATTCGTGCAATCGTAATCTTTAACAAGGTTTTACAAGCTGAATACAGCTTGTTAGCAAGACTTCGATCATTTTTTAAACTTGGTCGTAAGAAGCTTTAAATCCTTTTAAGCTCTTTAGCGAGCTTCTTAAAGCATTCGCTAAGCGAAGTCTTTAGATTCTCTTTCTTGATTAAATCTAACGAAATTTCTTTTTAGCGGTCGTATTTTGCTTGCCGCCGGTGGTCAATCTTAAAGTGGTCTTTTATTATAATAGCGTTTGCTTTAAAAGTCGGAAGCTTAGCTTTGATGACGTGATTATAATAAAAGGTTATAGCTTCTTTTATAAGCATAATCGAGAACGCCGTTAAATAGTCTTCGGAGGTCAAATCGTATCGACTTGCTTAATTAATAAAAATCTTTAATTAAGTCTTGAAGTTATCGTCGAGTCTTGAATACTTTAGCTCTTTAAAAAAGCTTCGCGCGAATAAAGCTAATTCTTTCGCTTTTAAGTAAAGGTCTATTGCTTTTAGCTTAAGGAAATCGTTTTTATTATCGTTAAAGGCGCTTAAAGTGCCGTACGCAAGCGTGCTTTACTTAGCTAATAGTTTGATCGGTAAAGGGTTATCGATATAATTGCCGGTGGTCCGTCCTTTTTTAAGGTTTTTAAAAGGCTTATTTCCGAATCCGAGGTCTTTTTAAAGTCCGTTTCCGAATCTTTTTAATAGTTTAAAGGGCTTATTTCTACTTTCTCCGTACTCGTAGCCTCGATCTCTTTGCTAATCTCTTTCGTTTCTTTTTCGTCGGTTATCGTCAAGATCGCTAAAGCTATTTAAGTCATTAGCTAGGGCTTTAGCTTAGTGATATCCGTACCTTTAAGCGCGTTCTTAGCGATTCTTATACTTTTAATCTCTCTTTTATTAATACGTAGCTTTTTAAAAGATATAAGTAGCTTGCCGGTACGTTTAAAGGTGCTGGATCCTTTTCTCGAGTTGTTAAGGTTAAGCACGGAAATCTGCACGCTATTTTTAGTAAGAGCTGATTTTATCCGGAATACTTTTAAGTTTTAACGGGTCCTCTTTTAGCGTATAGCTTTCGTAGCCTCGATTATTGTTTAGTCCGATGATGATCTTAAGACCGTTTTTATTGCTACTCGGTCTTGGCTTTTCGAAAATTCGGCTGTAGCTTTTAAGAAAAGGGTTTAAAAGCCGTTAAAGTGATTTTGGCTCTTCTTATATAATTAGCGTATTACGTAGCGATTAATAAGGTTGACGAATTAAAGACGTCGAGTACGTTAAAGCGCTTCGTCGTAGCCTTTCGTTAGATTGTATAACGTAAATTCGTAATTCCGCTATTTGCTTTGCTATAGCTTTTATATTTCGTTTTATATTTTTTTTCTTTTTTAAAAACTCTTCTCGTAACTTTCGGATCTCTTTCCTTTCTTTTTTCTTGCTTAAGGTCTCTTTTTCTTTCTCTTTTAGACTGCGCGAAAGTGGAAGTAGTTAAAGTGTAATATCGTCGTCGTCGTCGTCCGTAAGGTTTTCGGCGGTTTATTTTAAATCGAGGCTTAAAAGTGTTGCTTGTTGCTTTTTTATTTTTTAAAAGGTTTATTAGTATTGCTGCTCGTCGTTCAAAAGCTTGACTATCTTATTAGCGTAGCCCTTTTGCTTTAAGGAGCACCATACGCTTTTGAATAGCAAGTGTTCCTTGAAGCTAATAAAGGTAGCAAACTTAAGGCTTCGTCCCGTATTATCCTTCGTCATTATAAAACTCGTTTAATCTTAGCGTAAGAAAGCGTGCCGGAATAAGCTTTATAAGTCGTAATCCTTTAGCCTTTTACACTTCGCGTTTAAGAAGTCCTTTATTATTGCTCGGGCCGTAATCTTATTATCGGGCTTTACGTATAAGAGCTCGTTTAAGTCAAATGAGATGCTCGACATTTTATCGTTTAGTCTTTCCGAAAGGCTTAAAAGCCTTAAGTATAGTGTTTCTTTTGGCTGAATAGCTAAGGGTTCCGTAAGTGGTGATGAAATTCGAAAGGTATAATACTTTACTTTTTGTCGGCTAAACTCTTTACTCGAAAGTCTAGTTGCTCGATCGGTTATAGTTGTTGTCTGTTTGTGTGTAAGTCGATTTAAATTTAGTTAAGTTGCTATATATAGCAAGCGCGGCTCTTATAGCGTTGAAGTTGTTGTTTTAAAAGTGATTTGGTTCGGAATCACTTTTCCGTAAGAATAAAGAAAATCGGTAATATAGAAAGCGACTTGGTACGGAATCGCTTTTCCGTTATAAAGAAAAGAAGTATCGTATTGAAAAGTATCTTCGCTATAAAGTCTTAGCTTCTTTGTAATTAATTACTTAATAGTAAATCAATTATTAATCAGTGTTGGATTGCTTTTAAGCGATTAAAAATATATTCGTAACTTCGTAAAAGTCGTTAAAGTACTTGCAATTGCAAAACACTCGGTTGATAAAGTATTTGAATTCTGTTTGCTCTTTAAGGCTTAAGAGAGCTGATTCTTTCTATACGATTAAAAGGAATCACGTACACTAGCTAGCTAATAGGTTTACTTGTCAAGTTGAGGGTCCTTTGACTGCTGACATGTTAAGCGAAGCATGCTAAGTGGCCCGTAAACTATGGTTCACGGGTGAACTTCCCCAACTACTACTACTACTATTACTACTAGCTAGCTAAGGTCGATATGGATATACCGACAGCAATCTTTTTAAAGGTTGTGTCGTAAATATAGCTTTTAAGTTAAATAGCTAAGCTTTCGATTTAGCTTTTTACGCCGTAAAGCATTAAATAATAATTTAAAACTTTATTTTTTACTCGTAAACTATAATTTACGAGTCGTTTAATATTAGCGTCGTGCTTGGTCGCAATCACTCGAGCATTATTATTGCATTTAAAAAGCTAAAAAGGTTTCGAGTAAGCAATAAGCTTATAGTTTCCGTCTCGGCGATTAAGTAAAGCAGTAAAGTACAACTTATAATAGCTTCGGAAGACTTGCTAAGTTAAAGAGTACACTATATTAAAAAGTATATTAATCGAAGCTCCTTTTAAATTACTAGTCCGAAAGTAATACAAGTATATTTAAATCTTTTTATTTATAATAATAAAAAAAGTCTAGTTGCCGTGCTTATCGTTTAAAAAAGAAGCTTTTAATATAAGTTAAACTTTCGTATAACTACTCGCATTTATAATATTAAAAAAGCTGTTTTTCTAAGCGGTGCCTATTAAGTTAATGCTTTAATTTAGCTTATTAAAAGACATCGGCTTAACTTTAAACTTAAAAAAGCTTAAGTTAAATATTCTTTTAACTAAAGTACTGCTTTTAGTTTTAATAGCGAATATCGATTAATTGCTCGAGTAAAGCATAAAGTTATTAAAAATATTAGTTTAATAAGCTTTAATAAATCGATATAAGTTAAAACGGATTATTATTATTATAAAGCTTTTCGTAGCTAGTTTAAAATATTTAGCGTATTCGAAAGTATAAACTTCGCAAAAGATTTTATTTAATAATTCGATAGCAAACGGTAAGACTTTGCGGTTAAAGCGAAGCTTCGTTTAAACGTTTAAATTAAAAAGTTCTTTAAACTTATTTTTAAATTCTAATACGTTTTTTATTTTTTAAGAAATCTTTATATAATCGCAATCGTCGTCGTTAAAGCTTAAATTAAAGATCTTAAATAGCAAAAAGTAGTTTATTACTTTGCTCTTTTCTTTATTTACTTTTATTTAGCTACGACGGTCGAAGAATCGTAAGATCGCGTTATTAAAAAATTCGTTTTTTAAAAGCTTGCGGATTTAATTAATAGCTTTTTTAATCGACTCCGCGGTAACTTAAAAAGCATTATCGATATTCTCGTTTAAGTTTAAGCAATCGAAAGCTAATTAATAAAAGTCTTAGCAAAAGTTGATAAAAGCTACGTTTATACTTATAAAGTCTTTAATCTCGACGAGTCTTAAGTAGCGGTTCGATACAGCTTTAATTAGTTCGTATTCGAAGCTGTCTTTTTTTTTAACGAGTAGTGCTAATAGCAGTTAATTCTCGAAAAGGTCGCGTTGCATTTCAAATGCAAAAGTTAAAAAAAAGCTTACGTCGATAAACTTACGTAAAGTAAATATAATCGAAGCAATTAATTTAACGTTTAAAAGCTTATTAGCAAAAGATAACGTCGATCTTTAAGATAAAGCTAATAATAACGAAAAGCGCGTAATAAGTGATCTAAGTAAAAAGGTTTTAAAAACAAAAGGTGTCGGTATATCCATATCGACCTTAG
>NW_006763045.1:1294121-1324173 GCF_000298775.1 Drepanopeziza brunnea f. sp. 'multigermtubi' MB_m1
GAAAGCTTTAAGTAAATCGCTTGCTAATCTGTTAAGTTGATCAATTAGTACTTTAGCGTCGGTTTTTAAAATAAAGTAAACTTCGTATAATTCGCTTTTTATCTTTTTTATAACTTTTAAAGCATCGCGGTATTCTCGCTTAATCGCGTCGTACTTGCTCTTCGCAAGGTTTTAAAAACTATTTTCGAACTTAGCAAAGTGTCGCTTTTTGTCGGAATCTTTTTGCTGCAATACTGCTCTTTATCTTTTAAGACTAGCGTTTACCGTTAAGTAAATTTTCTTTCCGTCCTTGTTATAATCGATCTTAATAAGAGCGAAAGCAAAGAGCAAAGCTTTTTTAAGCAGCCTTATCGCTTTTTGTTAAGGCTTTAACTATTCGAATTCGATCTTCTTTTTTATAATCGCGTAAATTAAAGCAGCAATCGTAAAGAAGTTTTTAATCTAGATTTTATAATAAATTACGATTTTAATAAAGGCTCGAGCTTCCGATACATTTTCGCACTTAATTTATTTTAGTATCTTTTTAATTTTAACGGTTTAAAAGTAGCGTCTTTCGTTATCCGTAACGAATTTAACGATATTAAGCCCGAGCATACAGTATTAAGACTTAATTCCGACGGTCGTCTTAGCTCTTTTAAACTTTACGAGCATTTTATTGATATTTTAGATATGTTTTAAAACGAATCGTCGTATTCCGAGCAAAACTTTTTCGTAATTGTAAAAAGATCGCGATCTTTTAACTCTTACGTTATTTATATAAAGCAAGCAAACGTTAAGAATGCAGTTTATAAGGATTTTATAAATGACTTTAACGAATTAAGCGATCGAATTAATAGCTCTTATGAGTATCCGAGTTATTTAAAGCAGTCCGATAAGCGTTTGAATAGCTATTATATCTTTAGACTCAACGTCGAAAAAGAATTGATTGTATTTAAAAAAGAAATTTAAAAGTGTAGCTATCGTAAGACCGGCAAATTCGTTCGAGAATTAATCTACGTTCGAAGTAATATTAGCGTCTTTGACCGTTATACGGTTTATTTTAATTATAGCAGTGATTAGCTTGTATTTTCCTTTTTCTTTTTTTACTATAATAAACTATTTATTTCGATAAAAGCTTTAATATAGTTCGAAGACCTTTTGCTTTAATCGCTTTTTTAATATAAAAATGATTATTTTTTATAAAGCTTTCGATATCGTAAACGTTTTTTTTTGCTAAGCTTCGTAAAGCACCGTCTTGATCTTTTAAAATAGTATAACTTCTTTCCGGACTTAGTTAAAATAAATAAAATCTTAAGCTATCGCTTCTTTTCGATTTAAAAAACATTAGTAAAGCAGCTCTTTCTCTTTCGAAGTGACTTAAGAGCTAATCGTAAGTGCTTCGAATCGTTCTTTCGTTAATCTTGATCTAATTTTTAAGTTTGAAAACTTATTAATAAAGTATTTCGAAAAAGATTTTTTAAGTTTAAAAGGTCTCGCTTTTTTATTTTGCTTAAACTAATCGTCGATTCTTTTAAGTATCTCTTTATCCGACACTTTTAAATCTACCGGTTTAACCTTTTTCGTCTTTCTTTTATACATCGTATTAACTTTTATTATATTCTTTCTTAAAAGGTCTTTATCGTTATTGTTGTGCGGAACAGGCATGGTTCTACCCAAGCTACATGTGATATATCATGTGACCTCGCCTAGTAGCGCCCTTAGCACACTAGAGCTCTTAAGTACATATACATAGATCTTGACGAGCTTTTTAAATAGAATATACCAAGCTTTATTTAATCTACAGAATCTCTTCTTGATCTTAATGCTAGTAAGCATTACAATTAAGAGCTATATTCGCACTTACGAGCTATTCAGTTAGTCTTTAACAACTTCCGAATTAATCGAGAGCGGATTCTGCAAGTCATTTTAACGCTACCTTACTATAACTTTCATTTTGCAATCTGTCCTTTTTAATTATATTCATTCTTTACAACCAATACTTATTACCCTTAAGAATTCCAACTAATTTTCAAAAGCTTTAGTCACAAAGTCAACTGCTATAATAATAGATAACAAAGTAAAAGAGGTCTTTTTGATTAACAAAACGAACCTTATAAGTCGTAGCGACTTTTTAAAATAGATTACGAATTATAAATACTTTATTAAGCGCTTTAGCATAAAACAATACGCATCTCTTCGTATTAGCGTAAAAGAACTTGCTCTTTTTATCAAGCAAATTAAACCAAAAACGAAGTCTGCTATAAAGATAGTAACGGAGCTTAATAACGAATAATTCTAAAAGTAAGACCGCTAACGAAAGGCTTAAGAAGAACTGCACTTAAATGCTCTTGCAAACGATCTTAATAGACTTTTAAAACTAAAAAACGCTGATTTCGAAGACGTCTAAAAAGCGTATAACGATAATATAAAAGAATACAACTTCGTTATAAACAACTAAAAAGTCTTAAGCAATAAAAGCAATCAAATCATAGATTAAATCAAATAGACGGTTAAGAGCTTTATTCTCGAGAAAGCGATCTTAGCGGCTTTAAAAAAAGACAACACCTTTATTTAATTCTTAATAAAAAAGCTTTAAAAAATATGCTATCTATCCGACTCGAGCTTTAAGCTATCGATAGCACGAGACTATAACAAATCTTTGCAAGCAGTTAAGCAAGAGAGCGTCTCTTTAACGGTATAGATCAAGGAACACTAAGCTATCTATAAGTTAGCGAAGATAAACGACTTTTATAAAACGACGAGTACACTCGTAATAAAAGCATTCTTAAAAGCTATTAGCGAAAAATAGTTATTAACTTAAGCGTCGTTAAAGCTCGCAAAAGTCATTCGAAACGACGAGCTGTTATTATTTTAAAAGCGCATTTTTTACGACTACTTTAATTAATACGAAAGCTAAGTCGAAAAGAAGACTAGCAATCCGAACTCTAACCTTTTTAGCGTATTCGCTATTTTCGAAGATCAAACTACTCGCAGCACTTCCGAAGGTAATAAAGCTAACGACATTGCTTTTAAGCAGTCCGGTAAACGCTCCGATAGCTTTAAAAAACTTATTAAAGGTTTTAAGTGCTCGTGCTTTAAAAAAAGAAACTACTATTAAAACGCAATCAAGTGCAAGATCTTTCGCTATTGCTTTAACGGTTTTAACGAAAGTGGATTCGCAAAGCTAAATCGAGATAATATCGTCGCTATAAAGAAAAGGCTTTAAAAGCTTAAGTTCAAAGCGCTTTAAAAAGAGATTACGAAAAAAGGTTAAGCATAAATTTAAGTCGATAAGATCGTTTTAAAAGGCAAAGAGAAGCAATCGAACGATAACGATAAGTTAAAATACTTTAGAAAAATGTTAGTAATTATTATCGATCTCGAGCTTTTTAACACGCTCGATAATCTTGCTTTTAACGGTCTTTATAGCACGGCTGATAATAAGCACTAGCTATCTAATAGCACTCTTTTCGATAATTGCGGCGCTACTCACTTTATCAACGATAAAAATCTTTTAAAGCTAAGGTCAATTCAACGCTTTCGCTTAACCGACTTTATCGAAGCTAAAACGAGTAGTCTTTTAATCGTCGAGCGAAGTATTAGAGTCTTTAAAAGAGCTTTGAACGGACCAAATAAAGCTAAGACGAAGGATTTGAAGTTAAAAAACGTCGCTATCGTTAAAACGTTTAATATTAATATTATTTCGAAAGCTTTTTTAAGCAAGGCTAGCGTATAATACTCGGGATATAACGCAACTTTCCGTTACGAAAAGGTCAAGGAAAGCGTCGTTTTAAGAAAGTTAAAAAAGAAGTTTAATTTTACGTTCTTTAAATACAAGCTATTTAATTATTCTTTGCTTTAATTGATTCGTAGCTCCTTTTGCTTAATAATATTCTTCACAACTTAAAAGCGCTTGCGAATACGTTATAAATTCTAAAAAAGCAGTGTTTTCCGAGCTTTAAAAGAAAATTTATCGATACTTTAGCATTTACGAACAAGTCATTTAAGCAAAAAAGCGCTCGAGGCGCTAGCTTATAATACTAAAAAAGTGAGACTTAAAAAAATCATTAAGGTTAAATATAAAGTATATGTTATTACGCACGCTTAACAAGTCATATCTCGCCGCACGTTAAACAACAAAGCAGCTAAGCTATTTTATAAGATCGCTTAAAATCTATTCGACTTTTTTAACGGTTTTGACGAAAGCAAATGATTATTAATAATTAAAGATGAATATAATAAAAAGCTATTCGGCTTTTTATTAAAAGACAAGTTGCAATTAACGGTCATAAAGGTGCTAAAGGAATTTAAAGCATAAACGAGACGCAAATACGGTTTTTTAATAACTATTATTGTGACGACACGCTAGGTCTCCTGGACGCACCTCATATGCGCCAAGCTACTTCCCTCCTTTTTTCTTTCGTATTCTTCGTATTCTTTCATTCCCCGCTTTTGACTTATGAACCATAGTTCACGAGTCTTTAGCGCTCTTACTTTCGTATATATAGACTTTAGCTACTTTCGACCTTTACATTCGGTAATTGTTGATTTTAAGTTATTACTTTGAGATTCTCTTGAGCTCTTATATAAACCTTCGCGCTCTCGTGAGTTCTTTTAAGTAATCGCTTAAGGTCGTTATATTATCAACAACTACTTTACTCCGCCGGGAACGGCTTTAATAATATTCTTTCTTTTTAGAATTCCTTAGTAGTTGGACGTTAAAAAACATTTAGACGATTCCAACGATCACGAGAAAGCTTATTCTAAGTACAACTTAAAGGATAGCACTTATATAATATAGCAACTTTCGCCTCGCGAGTAAAATCTTTCGCACACTTCTTAAAGCTGCTCTAGCAGCTCCTTTCTCTTCTTTTACGGCTTAACCAGCAGTTCCTTTTACTTAAGAAGAAGCTATTAGTAAGCAAGACGATGAAGATGATCCTTCGGCCTTTATCAACTCCGAAGAAGCTTTGGCCTAATACTAAGCTCTCTTTTAGTCTTAACGAAAAGCCGTTGAGCTTAAGAAGCTTTTCGCAGATATGAAAACCCGCAACGAAGAGCTCGATAAAAGCGCTAGCGAACAAAAAACCTTCGCCGAAAAGGCTAAAAAAGAGGCCCGTCGAACTCGAAAGGAATTAGACTAGCTTTAAGCGGTCTTGCTAATTACGGAACGCTCGTTAGAGCCTTTTTAAGTGTCTTTCGAAGATAATTCTAAAGGCAAAGAGCTATACAAGCCCTCGGTCTCCCAGGCCACTCCTTTTACTTATAGAACCGCTAACCTTTGCCGCCTCTTCGCCGACGACGATGACGAACTACTTTCTCTTCACAAGCCAACCAACCTTCGCACTCTAGCTAAGTTCAACACTTTTAAAGCCTTTTCTTTAGCTTCTTAAAGTCGCGCTCGTATCGAGCGGATCTTTAACTTTAAACAAAAGCTCTTAAACGGTGTAAGCTATCGAGCACGTTATTAGTAAGCCCGCGTCTTCGATAACTTAAAAGCTTTCGATAAATACTTCTTTATAAAACGCTAACGCAAGAACTACGTCTTTGACTAAACCGAAAGAATAGCTTATTTGTTCTTAGCTTTTTTAGTTATAGATCGTAGCAACTTCGTAACCGCTTCGGAATTCGTCTAGATCGCTTTCGAGTTCTTAAACGACTTTGTTGAAAAAGCTAAAGCGTTAATTGAGTTTGAAAAACTTTATATAAAGCTTAACTAGCAATTTTAAGACTTTTACTTTGTTTTTTCGGAGCTTACCGTTACCGCCGAAATCAAGGACGAAGACCGATTACGTAAAGCTTTGCGTTCTAAGATTATTAAGACGCTGCGCGACTAGCTTTATTTGGAATTTACTAAGACTATAACCTTTAAGGACTTTTAGACCGCCGTCTAACAATTGGCTGCTAGCTAATACGCGTTTGCAAAGCTTTACGACGCTTTATAAGCTAAGTACAACACTTAATTCGCGAAAAGCTTTTATAATAGAGCTCGTAACGAATCCCGCTCGGCTTAAAAAGCAGCGGTTAAGCAAATCACTTATTACGAGAACCGCTAAAGTAGCTTAGCCTCCGTCTCTTTCTTTACTTTTTAGCGCTAAACTTTTAATAGCTTTAGCGCTAGTGCAAATCGATCTAATCGATTTAATAAATTCTTTTTTCTCGGAAACGCTTTTAAGTCAGCAATCAAAACCTTTGGATCGTCTCGCAAGGACTCGAATACGCCGAAGCTCCTTCGCTACTACTTAATCAACGAAATAAAATACGGCGCTAGACTTGAATACGGCCTTTATTCGGATAACTCGGACGATAAGCCTTACTTCGACGCTCTTAAGGATCACTAAAAGCTCCTTTTTGCTGACTCCGACGCTCCCGATAATAAAGGAAACGTCGAGGCTTAAGCAAAGCCTCCTTTTTAAGCTAGCTTCGAGATATGCGATACTTCGACCTTACGAAGCTCTTTAATAGTAAAGCTATAATTATACTCGTCACTTTTACTAAGAATAGCCTTTCGTACAAAGTATCTGCTTTACTCGACTTAAGAGCTAATAAATACGCGCTGATTGACTTAGCGCTACTCAAATCACTTTTTTTCTTTTTTAAACTTTTGATTCAACCTTTTCCAGCCTTATTTTTTGTCAAATTATATAATAGAGCTCGTAGAGCTATTATCTTATATTTTGCACTTCTTAACCTTACGGTTAACAAGCGCGTTTAATCTTTTATTCCTTTTCTTATTATTAACTTTAGAAATCATAGCGTGATTTTCGGACGAGCATAGCTGGCTAAGCACCAGATTTTCTTTGACTGCGCTCGCCGCAAGCTTTATTAGCTTCGTTCCAACCCTTCGACCGCCACTTACGCTAAACCTATTGAGATTACACACCTTAATTAGCGTAAAGTAAACGCTCGTTATTAACACGACGCTAACAAGCGTGATCGAGCTTTAGACCGCTTTTAAAAAGCTTACGACGCTAATTCACTCGTAAACTATAGTTCACGAGCGGATTAAGCAGCAACAATAGTCGCTAAATCACTTTTTTCTGCTTAGAATCGTCTTCTTTTTCTTCGGAATCGTCCTCTTTTCGCTTCTTCTTTTAAAATCGTTAAACCCTTTTCTTTTATTCACTTTCTCGTAGAGCCGTCACTCTTTCGCTTTACGAAAAACACTTTTTTTAAAGACTACGCTAAATCAATGTCTTAAATGAATCGTAAGCTTTTGTTAACCGATATCGCTTCCGTAGAACTTCTTTTACTCGTTAAACGCTTTCGCTAAACATCTAAGTATAAAATCAATAGAAACTTTAAAATTAACGGCGTCTCCGGATACGCCTTTTATATGATCGCTCGTTAAAAGGACGTAGAACTGTTCTTTACGTCCTTTTACGAGCTTGATTGCTTGATCTTCGAGCGTTAGACGATTGCTTTTACTTAAGCTGACTATTAAGCAGCGCTAACACGCTTTATTAACGGCTCTATCTTTGCTATCGACTTTGCAGCGGAACTATTAAAGCTTACTAACGACTTTTCTATCTTTTTCGAATACTCCGATTATATATACGTGTTTTTTAAGGCCGCTAGCAACGTGCTAGCATTATATAAGCCTTACGACTATAAAATCGAGCTTTTCGAAAAGGGGGAAAAGGCGCTTCGGTATTCTTTATTATACAAGATGTCGATTTTTAAGCTAGAGCTTATTAAAGCCTACTTTATCGACAATTTTAATAAAGGTTTTATCGAACCTTTAATAGCGCTATTTGCAGCTTTAGTCTTGTTTGCTAAGAAGCAAGACGGTTCTTTCCGCTTTTGTATTGACTTCCGCGCGCTAAACAACCTTACTCGTAAAGATCGATACCTTCTCCTTTTAATCGATAAGACTTTCGCACGTCTTTTAAGAGCTAAAATCTTTACGAAACTCGACATTCGGCAAGCCTTTTACAGAATACGGATAGACCTAGCTTTAAAAGAGCTTATAATATTCAGAATACGCTACGGTGCTTACAAGTGCAAGGTTCTTTTATTCGGATTGACTAATAAACCCGCTATTTACTAACGCTATATAAATGACCTTTTCTTCGACTTTTTAGATATCTTTTGCACGGTATATTTAAACGACATCTTGATCTACTTCTTCGACCTTTTAAAGCACGCTTACTACGTCCGCTAGGTTTTTTAACGACTCGACGACGCTAGCCTTTAAGCTGATATTAAAAAATGCGAATTCAGCACTATTAAAGTAAAATACTTAAGCTTTATTATCTTTATTAAAGACTTAAAAGTAAATCCGGATAAGACGTCGATAGTAAAGCATTAAGCGCTCTTTATAACCGTTAAAAGCGTTTAAAGCTTCTTTAGATTTTATAACTTTTACCGCCGATTCATTCGAGACTACGGCGTGATCGCGAAGCTTTTAATGCACTTGACTAAGGCTAACGTTCCTTTTTCATTTAATTCTTAGTATCAAAAAAGCTTCGACCTTTTAAAGCTCGCTTTAATTATTACGCTAATCTTATAGCATTATAACTAAAACCTTTCTTATATGCTAGAAACTAACGCTTTCAACGGCGTAGTCGCCTTAGTCCTTTCTTAAAAGCATAGTTCCGACTAGCTACTAATCGCTTACTATTTTAAAACTATAGCTTTCGCTGAGCTTAATTACGTCGTCTACGATAAAAAGATGCTGGCTATTATACGCTTTTTTAATAACTTTCGCGCCGAACTCGCCGGCTCCTTTCATTAGGTTCAAGTAATCACCGACCATAAAGCCTTAAAGTACTTTATGACTTCTAAAACCTTTAACGCTCGTTAAGTACGCTAAGCAAAGCTCTTTTTCGACTACAACTTTATTATTACGTATAGACTAAGTAAAAACAACCTTTTAGCTAACGCGCTAATACGTCGCACCGAAGAGCTTCCTTCTTAGAACAGCTTTAAGCGTACTTAACGCTTGTAAACGCTGCTCCGCGCCGATAACGTTGACTTACGACTCTTGATCGAAAAGCTACGTTAATTTACGCCTTCGGAGACCGCCGTCATTATCGAAGAGATCGCGGAGCTTTTATTAATATTCCGAGTTATTAACCAAGTCTTAAAAGCCAATCGGACCGCTCTTAGTTTTACAGCACTTCGAATTCAAGCTTTTAAAGCTGAGTCTTTACTCGTGAATTACGGTTTACGAGCTAAACTTATTATAAAAGGCGACTTGCTGCTTTATAACGGCCGCTTATTAGTTCTCGACGTTTAAAACTTGCGCTCGTTACTCGTCCGAAAAGTTTACGATCAAGTATTTACGGCACACCTTAGCTCTCGCAAAACTTATAAGCTCTTTGCAACATAGTACTATTAGCACGGTATAGCTAGATTCGTCAATTAGTATTGCCGCAACTACTACGCTTGCAAACGAGCTTTAATGCTTCGCGATAAGAAACCTGGTTTGCTTTAACTTCTTTCGATCTTTTCGCGCTTTTAAAAGTACGTTATTATAGATTTTTGCAGCTTTAATAAAAACAAATACAGCTACGATAACGTCTTTGTAGTAATCGATCGCTTCTTTAAGCAAGCAATCTCGATCCTTTGTCATAAGTCTATCGACGCTAAAGGCTTCGCTAAGCTTTATATTTACTACATCTATAAGTATTTTAGAGCTCTTTTGACTTTAACTTTTAATAGAGAACTTTAATACTGGTCCGAGTTCTAGAAAGAATTTAATAAGATCCTCGACATTAAACTGACCTTTAGCACCGCCGCACACTTTAAGACTGACGGTTAGATCGAAATCTATAACCAGTACTTGCAAAAGCGCCTTCGTCTTTTCGTAAGCTACTATCAAGACGATTAGAGTAAGTTCCTTCTTATAATAGACTTCGCTTAATTGACGCTCTTTTACGACTCTTTCGGCGATCTTTCCTCTTTTAAAGTAATTCACGGCTACGCTCTCCGGACCACTTGGAATTAAAGCTTGGACCGACCTGACGACCAAACCCTTTCTCGCAAGCTTAATTAAGACGAAGCTCGCGCTTACGCTAACCGCCACTTCGGAGCTTAGAACTTCGTTAGAAAGCACTTCTAACGCGCTTAAAACCGCATAGTTAAACAAGCTAATAAATCAAAGCGCTCGGTTGACTTCGACGTTAATAATAAAGTTTAATTAGACATGCGCTCGTTCTTTACTTCTCGACCGTTAAAGAAGCTTGATAACTCGACGAACGGACCGTTCGAGGTTACCGACAACGTTTATAGCAGCTTTAAACTTAAGCTCTTCGAGTCAATAAAGGTTTACTCGGTCTTTTACCTCGGACGATTACGAAAAGCTCTTAATAACTTTACTCTCGGTCAGATTATTTTTAAACTTGACTCGATTAATATCACTAGCGAACTTAAGTACGAAGTAGAGAACATCTTAACCGTACGCTAAACCAAGAAGCATTTTAAGTACCGCGCTTTTTAGCTCGGCCGCGATATTGACTTTACTTAATACTTCGCTTCCGACTTTATGTACGCTCCTTTTAAGGTACGTGACTTTCACTTAAAATACAAGGAGCTCCTCGGCTTTCTCGCGAAGCTCTTTGAATAGATTAAAGCTTATTCGGACGGTGTTAATAACTACGATCACTTGAGTAATAATAAAGCAATAGATAGACGCTCGAGGACGAGCTTTTTTCGGACGGAAGAGTAGTGTGACGACACGCTAGGTCTCTTGGACGCACCTTATATGCGCTAAGCTACTTCCTTCTTTTTTTCTTTCGTATTCTTCGTATTCTTTTATTCCCCGCTTTTGACCTATGAACTATGATTTACGAGTCCTTAGCGCTCTTACCTTCGTGTATATAGACCTTAGCTACTTTCGACCTTTATACTCGGTAGTTGTTGATTTTAAGTCATTACTTTGAGATTCTCTTAAGCTCTTATGTGAACCCCCGCGCTCCCGTGAGTTCCTTCAGGTAATCGCTTAAGGTCGTCACAATTATACGTTATAATAACGATTCTTCGATAATCACAATTAACGTTATCGGCTTTATCGAATATCAAAGATAAGCGAAAGAAGTTAAAATCGAGTTAAAGCTTTTATTATTTTTTAATCACGAACCTAATAAAAAAGCTAAAAGAGCTAAAAGAAAAGTGATAGAACGGTTTATTAAAATGAAAATAAAAGCAAAGCTCTTAAAAAAGCTTTGGCTTGGAACTATACTAGCCGCTATTTACTTTTACAATATAACACCGAGAGCTAAGAGCTTTATAAAAAGTCCGAATAAAGTGCTACAGCTTTGGTTCAAGCAATATTTTAAGTAATACGATCCGGCGATTTTTATACGGATCGATACCGACTTAAGATTAGATTATAGCGGTTTGGTTGCGTATAGCGCTCGTGCGTACTTAATGATCAAAAACCGAAAAGCTCTTCGCAATAAAAGAGCTTTTAAAGTTAAATTAAAAGGATATATAAGCTATTTAATTAAATATATAGCTTTTAATATATATAAAGTCTATGTTTCTGTGCTTTATAGAATGATTATCATACGTAACGTAACGTTCGATAAGACTCAATTCTATTTTAAAGACAAGAAAAAATCGGTCGGCCAATCGATTAGCGAAATCAAGAGAATCGTTATTAAATTAAAAGATATTAAGAACTTTAATTAAACAAAAGACGCTTTGTTTGATATAAAAAACGTTGCAAAAGATCGCTTAAAAGAGACGAATGCAGCTGATGTAAAAAGTAAGCAGCCGTTAAACCTTATAAAGGTTGACTTAAAAAGATCTAGTTAAAGCTTAAAGAATGCGACTTTATTTAATCCGAGCGATATATAAACGTTAAAAGCTTTAACTTTAATTAAAGACTTTATAAATACGTTTATATTAAAAGTAACTGCTTTACGAGACGATCTAATAGACTTTAACGATTCGAACCATATTACTAAACGTTTCGCTAGCTCTTTAGCTAAGAGCAAAAGCGAAGGTGCCCTAAGATTACTAGAAGCAAAGAGGAGCACCGTAGACGAGTAAAAACTTGGCCTTAATATAAAAGCGCGCAAATCATACCTTTAAGTTGTTATTTAAAGCTAAGGCCCGAAAGGCTAAGCTATAAGCCGACCAACGGGAGCTTCTACGTTAACAACCGGCGGAGATTTAAACCGAACAATTAAAAAAGAGCCTTTAGACTTTTTTAAAGCGAGCATTAATAATAAGAAATTAAATTATAAACACTTTAAACAAAATTCCGACTCTAATGAAGAGCATTCACTTATTAGTAGCCGCATTAAAAAACGCGCGAGGATATACGCAAGTGTCAATAAGCTTTTTTTAAACAACTCTCGCGCTGATTCGAACCGCTATTCGCGCGTTTTAGATTTTGTATCGACTTTTTAAGCTAATAGCGAACCCGTGCGCGAAGATAGCAAAGATTACGAGATATTATACGCTATGATAGCAGCTGCTACCTCGTTTAGATTGTTATTAAAACAGCTTAACCCGCAAGAACGAAAACATCTAAAACCTTTTATTTATTAAAAAGAGCTATAACGACACTTATACGGCAAAGAGTTCAAAGACGGAGCTTTTATAAAGCTAAATAATCTAAAGAAAAGGAACTGTTAAAAAGTGATTCTCGAGAGCGAAGTTAAGTTAAAACTTATACCTTTTAAATAAGTGTTTATATACAAGACTAGCTCGTCCGAAGAGATCGTAAGATTTAGATCGAAAATTATAATTAAAAGCGACTTTTAAGACGAATCTATTATCTATTCAACTTACGCTGCTACGCTAGCAATTAGATCGTTTAAAATAATAATAACTATAACAATCGAATTTGATTTAAAAGTAAAATAGTTCGACGTCGTTAACGCTTTTATTAACGCTATAAGATATACGAACAGCGTCTTAGTTACGTGTTATTTCTTTAACGGTTTTAAGCAAAAAGGTATGCTCGTAAAAGTCGATAAAGCTTTATATAAACTTAGAGACTCGCTAGCTTTATAATATTTCGACTTTATAAGAACACTCGATAAATTAAAGCTTACGCTACTCGGTAAAGAACCGTGTATTTTCACGAATCTAAATAAAACGGTCTTTATAGCGTTTTACGTAAACGATATTCAAGTTATATACTATCACTTTAATCTTTTTAAAGCGTAAAAGATTATTAACGGTCTTAATAAAGCGTATAAAATCGAAGCGATAAAAAATATTAAATAGTTTTTTAATATAAGAGTCGCTCGAGACCGTTAGCGAAGAACGCTAACGCTTATGCACGACGCTTATATTGAAAAAATAGCTAAGAAATTCGAACTTACGAACGGACGCTGCTTAGCAACTCTATTACCGTTCTATGACTTAATTAAAAATAAGAAGATAGCTTCGCGGAAGCAAGTAAAAAAGTATTAAAAAAAGGTTAGATCCGTGCTATATACAGCGATTATACTACGCTTAAATATAGCTTTTGCAGCTTCTTAACTCTTTTACTTTAGCATTAATTTAAGCGCAAAGCACTTTCGAGTTATAAACTAGTGTTTGCGATATCTATTTAGCTCGCGCTTTAAAGGTATTCAATACAGCCAGTTTAGCAAGTCGGAGCTAGTAATAGCCTTTAACGCTTCTTACGCCGATGACGAAGAGATAAAGCGATCTTTTTAAAGGTATATTGTGTTTTTATTCGAAAGTGCGATCTTTTAGAAAGCTTTAAAGCAAGATACAATCATTACATCATCTATTAAAGCGGAGCTTCTTAGCATGGCTTTTATAATAAAAGAGACTATAGCGCTTTAACGGTTTTTTAAAGAGCTGCACCTTCGTTTTGCGGCGCTTTGAATGATCTATTATAATAATCAATAAACAATTAAGCTTATAGCTAGTAAGAAAGAGCGTATCTTTACCAAGCTTCGTTACGTCGATATTCATAATATATAACTGCGCTAAAAGCACTTTAAAAAGAGCTTTCAAATTCAATATCTTTTTATTATAAAGATATACGCTAACGGTCTTATAAAGAACTTGACTCGACAGAAGTTTAAAAGCTTTATTAAGCTTTTAAATTTATAAAACGCTCGCGCGTTAATCGAGAAGCTTTAATAGCACGCATATGTTATTTACTTATTACATTTTATTTTTTTTTTTATTTGCACGTGATTCAAAAGAAAACATCTATTTAACTATTTTAACCGTTATTCTATCTTATCTTATACGCTTTTACTCTTCGCTTTTTATAACAACAGATCAACTAGAGCTCTTAGCAATCTTTTTACTTTAGCTCGGCGCTTCGTAAGAGTCATAGCAACGGCGAGCGCTATCGTAAGAGCGGCAAGCGTAACAATTAGCGCAAAAGGAGCGACGATAATAAGTGCGACGGAAGCGACGGGAGTTGCGAGGGCGACGGGAGCAGCGAGGGCGACGGAAGCAACAAAGGCGGCTAGCGCAAGCGCAAGGGCTGCTATAGCAGCAGATTAAAGCCTTTGTATAAAGTCCGAAAAAAAGTTCTAATTAAAAAGAGCTGCTTAGATTAGATCATTTCGTAAGTCAAGGAGTTTGACTTACGAAAAGGTGATATGCTCGAAGCGTTCCGCGTCACCGGACCACGGTTCGCTGCTATAAGACCATTTAATTTAACAAAAGCTATATTTAAATTAAAAGTCTTAAGAGCAAAAGCAAAATCTGCAAGGCTATCGAGACTACTTTTAAAACCTTTACTTCTACTCGCTAGACCGCTCGGACTACTAGCAGCACTTCTTAAAAAGGCAGCATTTAAAGCGAGCTATTGTCGCATAGCATTTCGGAGACTTCGGCGAACTTTTTATATAGCACTATTGTCTTTAACGCTTACGAAGTTATCGAAAGCGGTATTAGTAGCGATAGAAGCAGCAGTGCAATTGCTATAGCTACTTTTAATATACTAAAGATAACGTATAACGCTTGTATCGCAATTATAGCAGTCTTTATTAGACTTCGATGTAATCTTACTATTAATGCACTTGATGCACTTTAAAGCTTTAACGGTCGTCGGTATAAGCAAGCGCTTAATAAGAAAGTCTAAAAGAAAAGGCGAAGGTTCGGAAGTAAGAGTGCGAAGTATAGCCGCCGCCGCCGCCGCAGCTGCAGCAGCAGCGATAGCTAAAGCGGATAAAGGATTCTCTTAATAATTAGCATAGAAATATTAATCTATTAAAAGCACTTACTCTTAAACGGCCTCGGCCGCGCTTAACGATTCTATTAGACTAAGTTATTTGCTTAAAAGGCATTATATAAATAAATAAAGGTTAAGTGTTTGTTATAATAGAAAAGAACGCGCTCTTACTTATATAGCAACGCGATAAAGACGGCGCTAAAGACTTCCGCTACGTAATAAAACCGACTTAAAAAAGAATTGCATTCTTGACTGACACTTAATCAATAATAACAACCGCTAATTGTTTGTTTAAACTGCGATAACAATTTCTTTTGTTTATATCGAGTTTAAAAAGCTTAGTCACTCATTTTTTTTCTTTTCTATTTGCTTGTAGCTTAGCAATTACGTTGCTGATTTAAAGGGTGTGTTATGCGGAACAAGCATAGTTCTACCCAAGCTATATATAACATATCATATGACCTCGCTTAATAGCGCTTTTAGCACACTAGAGCTCTTAAGTATATGTATATAGATCTTGACGAGCTTCTTAAATAAAATATACCAAGCTTCATTCAATCTATAGAATCTCTTCCTGATCTTAGTGCTGGTAAGCACTACAATTATCGATAATAAATATGAAATTTTCCGATTTATCGAGTTTGATTGCAAATATTTTTAATGTTTTTGATTTTAATAAGTTTTGCTTAATATTAAATTGAATTGTTTTTTTATGATTTTATTGTTTTTATACCGATCTACTCGTGAACTATAATTCACAAGCGGAATTTCTTTTTAAGCTTCTTTTTAACTTAGCATCCATTTTAACTTGCATACTAACTATTAGTTTTTCGAGTCTTCGATTAAATCCGACTTGTCTTTTGCAATAATAATCTAGCTTTAAATAAATCGATCGTGGTTTTAAAAAGAAGCTTTTATCGTGCTATTATCGAGGTAAAAAAAAAAAGAGTTAAAATTCTAAAAAGAAAAGCATGCTTAAGATAACTTCGTAATTGCTATTATTAATAATAAAGAAATCGGCGTAGTTAATAATTCCGCCGATAATAACTTCGACGTCGTTTATTTACTTATCGAAATTATAAAGATCTTTAAACACGATAATATAAATTAAAGCTCGATCCGTTATGATAAATAGTTTAATTATCTTAGTTACCTTTTTGTTTATTACGTTGACTTTAGATCTACTATCGAAAAAGGATCTGCTTTTGATTATACCGTCGATATTAATAAAAACTTTTAAGGTTTTTATCGTTACTTCGAAGCAGTTACGAGCGATAAGTTGTTTGCGAATTTGCGTCGCTAAAAGGTTTAGCTTGCTTTCTTTATTCCGACTTAAACGTTTAACAATTAAAGCGTTTATAAGAATAAGCTTACTTTAAAGAACCTTTACGTTTTCTTTAGCATCGGGAACTATTAGAATATAATAGCTTAATAGCTTGTCGAAGCGAAAGCTAAGTCCGAACAAGTCTTTAATCTAGACCTCGATTCTTGATTTCATAATCGCCGCTATTGCTTTTTCTTAAGCTTTAATAATAACGTAAAGGTTAATGAACTTCTTTCGTTTATAAGTCTTTTTCTTTTTTCTTTTTAACACTCGCTAAGTAATCTCGACCTTTTTTTCCGCATCTTTTATAGCTTCGTCGGCTTTAGTTAGTTTAAAAGGTCTAAAAGACTCTTTTTTAATTATATTATCGAACAACTTATCTTTTAAGTCTATCTTTATAGCAGTACTCGATTCTTAAAAAGCACGGGCTTTAAAAGTGCCGTAGTTCTTTTCTTTTTATTGTCGGACATTTTTCTTGATCTTAATAAGTTTAGATCCTTTCGAAAGCGAAAAAAGCTTTTTAACTTTGTCTTTTGCGGCGGCGTTGATTTTAACCGAAGCGACCTTTATGCTAGATAAGTAGCTAAGCGTGTTGATCTATTTTATAACATTGATGTTTTTAATATCGACTAGTCTTTTAAGAATAATAGTAAGTTCTTTTAGCTAATTAATTAGTTGTTAAGCATTTTAATCGGGTTAATACTAAGCTAGCTGTTAGATTAGTTGTTGATAAGAAAGCAAGTGTTTATAAGTCTTAGGTCCGCTAGTAAATCGATTTTTTAAGATGTTGTCGTATTCCGTTTTACGAACGTTTAATACGATAGATTTGAATTAAGTCTTTTTTTGCTTTTTTTAAATAATAAAAGCATCGATCTTTTTAAGTCTTAAGTAAAAGCGTCCGTAATCACTAATATGAATACATCTTTTATTAACTATGTCTTTAAAAGCTTTACATTTATTTCGCTATTAATAAAGAGCTTAAGTTGTGTCTTCGGAGTTCTCGTAAAAGCTATAATCTTGCATTTAACTTTCGTATTTTCTACTTTTTCTTCTTCTTCGTCTTTATAGTTCGTAGCCGATAATAGCAATTTAAACTCTACTTTTAAAGCTGACTTTACTTCGAGCATCTTAAGCGGTATACTTAATAAAAGCTTCGTCGTAATCTTCGAATCGAACTTAAAGCTGAGACTAGATAAAGCGTCGGGAAGTTAAGTTAACGATTTAGTTTTTAAAGTAATTAATTCGATTATAAATCGTATCGATCTATAAATTAAAAAACTTTTTAATTATAAAACTTACTTTATCAATTCCTTTTTTTTTATTCGTGAATCGTAGTTCACGAGTAAACGGCACTACTATTAAAGCTTTCTTAACAGACTTAAAAACGCTAGCTAGCTCGGTGTATTCTTTAATTAAAGTCCGAATATCTTTAATAAAGTTAGCTAAATGAGACTTCTTTCGATTTATAGCTTCGATAATCTTAGCACTTTAATCGGTCTTAAAAGCGAATGCGACGAAGTCGTCGAAAGCGGCATAAAAGTTTAAATCGAGTTCGTCGACTTTATAATGCTTAATCGTTTTATTTCGGATTCCGACGAGCAATCCGAAAAAGAATAAGCGGCTTTGTTCGGTCTTGCTTAAAAGGTGTATTAAAGTAAGTCTTTCGAAGATCCGAGAAAAAGTGCGATAATAGTTTTTCAAGTCATTGATATCTCGTTCTTGCATAGCAAATTCTCGCAAAAAAGCGATCGAGTTTTTAATCTATTAAGTATCGTTTTTACGAAACTCGGCTTTTAAAGCTTTAATAAAAGCAATTTAATCTTTTTTAGCTTTCTACTCGAGCAAGCTCTTGATAATTTCTTTGCGAAAGTTATCGCAATAACGAAAGAGCTTAATAAACCGATCGTTTTAAAAGATATTAAAGTCTTTACAAGTCTCTTCGTACTTTTCGATAAAGTCGGTAATGTTAGCATTACTAAAGCAAAAAGCTTTTGTTAGATTGCTTCCAAGCGATTAGGAATATATTCGTAAAGTCGTAACGGTCGTCAAAGTACTTGCAATTGCAAAACACTCGGTTGATAAGGTATTTGAATTCTGTTTGCTCCTTAATGCTTAAAGGAGCTGATTCCTTCTATATGATTAGAAGGAATCACGTGCACTAGCTAACTAATAAGCTTACTTGTCAAGTTAAGGGTCCTTTAACTGCTGACATGCTAAGCGAAGCATGCTAAGTGGCCCGTGAACCATGGTTTATGAGTGAGCTTCCTCAACTACTACTATTAGCTAGCTAAGGTCGATATGGATATACCGACATCGGCAACTTTTTCTTTAGCAAGCAGTGCTTTGCTAACTATTATATCGACCGAAAAAAGAAGGAAGGTAATCAAACAAAAGAAAAACAATCTTATCCCTCCTTTTCTTATAGCGGCCTTTCCACCTACCCGTCTACTTGCACCTTCAAGGTATTGGTCAAAACTAGCTTTTACAAGGAGGTATTAGCCCCGATTTTGGTCATGGCGTCAGCAGGGTTAGATTTGCTTCCGATTCAGCGTACTTTAAAGAGCTCCCGCCTTTCGTATAATTCTCGAATAGCTATAATATCGATTATGAAGTGCTTCTCTTTAATAGTTCTTAGCTTTATTATACACTCGTAAAGCGAGTAAGAGTTAATGCATATTACTACGAGGAAATTAAAGATTCTTAGCTAAGCTATGATTTAAGCAAAAGTGGTCGATATAGCAATAGCTATATCGATACTTAAAGACATAGCGTATAGCTCAGAAGCTAGTACTGCCCTTATTACTCTCTTGCACTTTTATAACATTTAATAAAGGATGTTACCCGTTAGAGTGAACTCGTTTTTATTTACGTGAGCCTTATTACTAAGGATAGCTACGAAACCGATCTAAAAGCTAAAGTTAGCGTTATTAGCAAACGCTTTATCTACGAACACAAAGAGCTTCGCCGTCCTTAAGTCTAAAAGCACGTAGTAGATCTTTCGAATTAAGTAATCGATCAGCTATTAAATCACTTTATTAAAAGCTTTATAGTCCTCGTCTTTTAGTTCTTAGTGCTAAGCAGCTATCGATAAAGCGCAAGATGCTTTTAAGTAGCAAATAATAGCTAAATACGCTTTTCGAGCACGTTGCTTTAAATACTTTTTAACCCGTATAGCTAAATCAAGCTTGATCACGGCAAGCCTTTCACTTTGCCCTTTTTGCTTAATTAACAGCTCGAACCCGTCTTTATCTAAAGATAGCTTGCATTTATTAAAAATCATCGATTCGGCGTGTGTAAAGGTCTTTATTTCCTTGCTCTTTAGCTTAGATTTAACTAGCTCTTTCTTTTTCCTTGCTCTTATAGCTAGATTAACAACCATAAGAACATCGTCCGTTTATAAAGCAGCTATTCTTAATTGATCTTTATTAATTAATACAAAGAAGCAAAAATTAAAGCTCGATTGCTTTATCTCGAAGTTATCCGTAAAATGCTTTAAAAAACGCTTATACTAATGCGTTCTTGCTTCGAGGATGCCGTATAAAAGGCTAGTCATAAAGAACAAAGTGCCGAAAAAGAATCGATAAGTAATCTCTTTAAGTAATCGCACGACGATTATTCGTATAAGCTTCGTGCTTAACTGAGTATAAGCTTGTGTGATATCTTTATTATAAACCTAGCACTCGTAGTTTTTTATCAAAAAAAAAGCTAAAGCGCAACAAAGTCTTTGGCCCGCTCGTTATACCGTAAAAGACTCGGTAAGTACCTTCGTTTTGCTCTTGTCTTAAAAAGCTTAAACCATTATACGAGACTTCTCGTATAGCGTAAGTGTTCCTTTGCCCTTGATCTCGTTAATAAACTTAGATCCGAAGATCTTAGCGCTTTTAACGCGTAAGTCGGTGCTCGGAATCACTTAAAAGATGCTTTAAGCTATCAATCTAGCTAATTTTTTTGCTTTAAACTCTTGAAATGGTGCCTCGGAGCTCTTAATAATTCTTTCGGCTCGTAGCTTAGCTAAAAGCTTATAGTCCCGGCGTTCTTTATCGATAATCAACACTTCGAAGTCTTTAGTGAATAGCACGTAAGAATCGTCTTCTTTTTTATCGAGCACGGTCGAGATACTCGAATCGTACTTCTAGTAAGGTATCTAGACCATTAGTATTATTGACTTTTAAGGATTAGCAAGTTGAAGGTTAGAAGAGCTGTTTGTTAGTTTTAGCGAGCTTCTTAGATTAAGCGACCTCGGTGGATTAAGCGAATGTTAAGGTTTAAGCGATTTTCGTAGTTCTAGCTCTTTTTCGCCTTCGCTTCCATCCTTTTCTTCCTTCGCTTTTACCTCAAGTACTTGCAACTCTTTTAGCAGCTTTTCAACTTTAAAGTAGTAAGGTTTTATTAAGGTTGACTTGAATTCCGTAAGTCTCGGACATGCCACTATGCACGTATGCCCTTGCCTGCCAAGCAGCTGAAAAAGGCTTTTTTACCTTTAGTTTTCTCGCTACACGAGTACCCGTGAACCAATAAAGAGGTCTAAGGTATGCTTCGTAATTGGTCTATTTCTCCTTTTAAGCGCGTCCTTAACTTGCTTCGCGGCGTAGCATTTTCGTACTTCCTTTATAGCTTTGTTAATAGCAATAGCACGCTCTTAAGTAGACGCGGCAAGTCGATCTTGTTTCGTTAGCCTCGATAAAGTGTCAAAAACGAAAAGCGTAAAGACCAAGCTATTAAGTCCCGCCGTATCGTTAATAACTTTAATAGCTATTTAAAGCCGGTCTTCCTTTAAGGCTTTTAAAAGCTCTTTTATAACGATCTTAAAAGCGCGTCGCACAAAGACGTAATAGCGTTTTACTAGCCCGACGCTATGATAGGCTTTTATAAGCATCTGTTTTAAAGTGCTGCTAATACTTTTAAAGTAGCTTCGGAACGTTGTTAAATTAAAGTTAGTTCCGAAATCGTACACGACGTTTATAAAAAGTCCGACGTAAATGTTGACTTAGCATCTACTAAATCCTTTAAGTAAGTGCTATACGAATATGCTTTTAAGGAAGGTAGCGGCTTGAAAATTAATAAAATCGTAAACGACGTATAATACGTTCTTGCCGTTAAAGTGCATTACGTTTACGTATACCGTATCATTAAAGTTAGTATCGTCTTTAAGCTTGATACTGAATCTTTTAGAAGAACGCTTAAAGACTTAGCAGTAATAGTAAAACTTTTAAATATTATAAAGCAAATCTCGTTTGAATTCGTGCCCGGCCTTCTTAAGAATAGCAGCAAATCGACTTGCTAAAAGATGGCTAAAACGCTTATAGATAGTCCTCAATTGCTTTTCCGTAAGGTAGCAATAGACGGTCTCGCCTTCGATGCTATAATAAGTAGCAACGTGCTTTTTACTTAATAGTATTTACACGTGCTTAAACATCTTTATTATTAGTATTTCTTTTTTCCTTTAGACTAACACGTTCCGCAAGTTATTTAAGATCACTTTATGCTTGTTTATATCAGCTAATAAGAATAGAAAAGATACGTCGCTCTTTACAACGTAGAACTTTACTTGATCTAAAAGCGTTTCTAAAGTAACTGCTTTAATAAAAGTAGCAAAGCTAATCTTATACTTAACGGACTTTTCTTTTGCTTAAGATATATCTAATTAAACTTCGAGGTACTTTTTTTAAAGTGCTCGTAGCTAAGGCAAGCTAGCGGTAAAGAAATTAGCTGCTCCGCTATCAATCATAAAGCTTATGAACACGTTTTTAAAGTACTTAAAAGCTATATAAGTCTCTGCTTTGCTCGTGGGCACGTTTTGGGTCTCGATTTAACTGATAAAGGTGTGGAATGCCGTCTGAATCTCTAGTTGCTTGTATACTTCGTTAGCGTCAAAGGTGCCGTAAGTAGTCATAAAACCTTCCGATATATTAGCGTAGCTGCTCGATTCGAGCGGCTCGTCTAATAGGCTTGCGATAAACTGATCGAATTCTTTCGTAAATACAAGTAGCAAGCTCTCAATCGATGCTACGTATTAAAAGAATTTGCTTTTCGTCACCTTTTTTGCGTCTTTAAAAGCCTAGAACTTGGCGACGGATGCCTTTCTTTCGTCGAGGGTGTAGTTGATGCTCTAGCAACCTAGCTTTTTGCAAACAAAACACCTTTTCTCACCCTTAGTAGCTTTAGCAGCTTTCTTACCTCCGAAGTATTAGCGGTCTTGAATAAAGCATTCGTATTCTTCGTCTAAATCGGAGTCAGCTTTTAAAGTGTTGTGCTAAAAGCAAGTGTGGTCGTGTAGCTCGCTAAAGCTCGCGTAAGCTCTAGCCTTAGCGGGTCGAGAGGTCTCAGTTGCAAATGCAATTGCTCGGCGGATATCGGCAACTGCAACGGTAAAAGTAAACGCAAGGTTCATTCGTGCAATCGTAGTCTTTAACACGTTTTTATAAGTTAAATACAGCTTGTCAGCAAGACTCCGATTATCTTTCAAACCTGATCGTAAAGAGCCTTAAATGCCTTTAAGCTCTTTAGCGAGCTTCTTAAAGCACTCGCTAAGCGAAGTCCTTAGATTCTCTTTTTTAACTAAATCTAGCGAAATTTCTTTTTAGCGGTTGTATTTTGCTTGCCGCCGATAGTCGGTCTCGAAGTAGTCTTTTATAGCAATAGCGTTTGCTTTAAACGTCGGAAGCCTGGCTTTAATGACGTGATTGTAATAAAATGTAATAGCTTTTTTTATAAGAATAATAAGGAACGCTGTTAAATAGTCGTCGAAGGTCAAACCGTATCGACTTGCTTAGTTAGCAAAAATCTTTAATTAAGTCTTAAAGTCATCGTCAAGTCTCGAATACTTTAGCTTTTTAAAAAAGCTTTTTATAAACAAAGTTAACTTCTTCGCTCTTAAATAAAGGTCTGCTGCTCTTAGCTTAAAGAAGTTATCGCTATCGTCGTTAAGAGCGCTTAAAATGCCGTACGCAAGCGTGCTATGCTTAGCTAATAGTCTAATCGGTAAAAAGTTATCGATATAATTGCCGGTGGTCCGTCCTCTTTTAAAGTCCTTAAAAGGTTCATTTTCGAATCCGAAGTCCTTTGAAGGTCCGTTTTCGAATCCTTTTAATAATCTAAAAAGACCGTTTTTATCCTTTCCGTATCCGTGCCTTCGATCTCTTTACTAATCTCTTTCGTTTCTTCTTCGTCGGTCATCGCTAAGATCGCTAAGGTCATTCGGGTCACCGGCTAATGCTTTAGCTTAATGATATCCGTATCCTTAAGCTTGCTTTTAACGATTCTTATACCTTTGGTTTCTCTTTTACTAATACGTAGCCTTTTAAAAGATGTAAGTAGCTTGTCGGTACGTCCGAAGGTGCTAGATCCCTTTTTCGGGTTGCTAAGGTTAAGCACGGAAATCTGCACGCTATCCTTAGTAAAAGCTGATTTTATCCGGAATGCTTTCAGGTTTTAGCGAGTCCTCTTTTAGCGTGTAGCTCCCGTAGCCTCGAGTGTTGTCTAGTCCGATGATGATCTCAAGACCGTTTTTATTACTACTCGGTCTTAGCTTTTCGAAAATTCGGCTATAGCCCTTAAGAAAGGGGTTTAAAGGCCGCTGAAGTGATTTTAGCTCTTCTTATATGGTTGGCGTATTGCGTAGCGATTGATAAGGTTGACGAATTAAGGACGTCGAGTACGCTAAAGCGCTTCGTCGTAGCCTTTCGTTGGATTGTATAGCGTAAGTCCGTAATTCCGCCATTTGCTTTGCTATAGCCTCTATATTGCGTTCTATATCTCTCTTCTCCCTTAAAAACTCTTTTCGTAACCTTCGGATCTCTTCTTCTTTTTCCTTCCTAGTCTCCTTTTCCTTTCCTTTTAAACTGCGCGAAGATAGAAGTGGTTGAGGTGTAATATCGTCGTCGTCGTCGTCCGTAAGGTTTTCGGCGGTCCACCTTAAATCGAGGCTTAAAGGTGTTGCTTATTGCTTTTTTATTTCTTAAAAGGTCTATTGATATTGCTGCTCGTCGTTCAAGAGCTTGACCATCTTATTAGCGTAGCCTTTTTGCTTTAGAAGGCACTACACACTTTTAAACAGCAAGTATTCTTTAAGGTTAATAAAAGTAGCATACTTAAAGCTTCGTCTTATATTGTCCTTCGTCATCGTAAAACTCGTTTAATCCTAGCGTAAGAAAGCGTGCCGGAATAAGCTTTATAAGTCGTAATCCTTCAGCCTTTTACACTTCGCATTTAAGAAGTCTTTTACTATTGCTCGAGCCGTAATCTCACTATCGGGCCTTGCGTATAAGAGCTCGTTTAAGTCAAATAAGATGCCCGACATCTTATCGTTTGGTCCTTCCGAGAGGCTTAAGAGCCTTGGGTATAATGTTTCTTTTGGTTGAATAGCTAAGGGTTCCGTAGGTAGTGATAAGACTCGAAAGGTATAATACCCTCTTGCTCTTTGTCGGCTGGACTCTCTACTTAAAAGTCCAGTTGCTCGATCGGCCATAGTTGTTGTCTATTAGTATATAGGTCGATCCAAATTTGGTTAAGGTGCTATATGTAGTAAGCGCGGCTCTTATAGCGTTGACGTTGTTGTTTTTGAAAGTGACTTGGTTCGGAATCACTCTTCCGTAAGAATAAGGAAAATCGGTAGTATAAGAAGCGACTTGGTACGGAATCGCTTTTCCGTTGTAAAGGAAAGGTATCGAGGTGTAAGAAAGCGACTTGGTACGGAATCGCTCTTCCGTTGTAAAAAGAAAGAGGTATCGTATTGAAAAGTATCCTCGCTATAGAGTCCTAGCTTCTCTGTGATTAATCACTTAATAGTAAATCAACCACTGATCAATGTTAGATTGCTTTTAAGCGATTGGGAATATATTCGTAAAGTCGTAACGGTCGTCAAAGTACTTGCAATTGCAAAACACTCGGTTGATAAAATATCTGAATTCTGTCTGCTCCCTAATGCTTAAGGGAGCTGATTCCTTTTATATGATTAGAAAGAATCACGTGCACTAGCTAACTAATAGGCTTACTTGTCAAGTTAAGGGTCCTTTGACTGCTGACATGTTAAGCGAGGCATGCCAAGTGGCCCGTGAACCATGGTTCATGGGTGAGCTTCCCCAACTACTACTACTAGCTAGCTAAGGTCGATATGGATATACCGACAGCTTTTAAAGCATTTAGCAATAGCATGCGAATAATTATAAAAGCGTAAAAGATAGCAAGGTCGATTATAACTAGCGCAAGACTTAATAGAAGAGCAAGAGGAATAAGAAGAAGAAGAGTAGTATAGATCTTAAGACTGGTGTTGATTTTAAGAAGCATTTCCGAAGCAAGTGTTTCCGATAGAAATAAAAGTTCTAGTTAAGAGTCGAAGTAAGATAAAGCTAATCCGAAGCTTATAAGAATACGATTAAAAGATTTAATAAATTCAAAGGATTTTAACGAAAAGAAAAGTGACTCGGCGCCGACTTCGATATTAGAAATCTTAAAAAAGTTTTCGGTATTTTAAAGATTAGATATATGTATGTATTAAGAATGATCGGGTTGATAAAAGGTTTTTGAATTATTTGATTTTAACTCGTAAATCGAGTTTACGAGTAAAATAAGCGATTTTCGCAAAGTATCTTCGATCCGAGATTAAAAAGAGTAGACTTTTTGCAAAAGTAAACTAATAATTAAAATCAAAACTATAAAAAACTTAAAAATCAATTGATTAGCTTCGCTAATAACTCCGGATTATGTCAATTGCTTTAATTCAAGATAAGAGCTAAGGTATAAAAGGATATTTTCATTAATAAGTGAAAATTCTTTTTTATTAATAATAAAAGAGAGTTTCTGCCGAAGAGCCGAAATATTGCACTTCGGCCATTTCAACGTTTCGGTATCCGAACCTATCGAGAATAAGGTTTAATTGTTTTGAAGTTGTAGTTATAGAGTGAAGTGCTAAATGATAAACGAAGATCAACTTGATTGCGAATCAAGCGATTGTAATAAGCTGTATAAAGATAAAGACCAAAGGTTTGAATCTTTGCGTAAGTCACTAATGTAAAAGCACTTAAAAAGATGTGCTATACAGAAGCCTAGCTTTGAGGCTAGACTTTATAGTCTTACAAAAGAAGTGTCAGAAAAGGTAAGTGGAAAGCTCGTTGATTGTTCTAGCTAAGAGATGTGTGCCCTCTTATAAAAGATGGGTCCGTCTAGTGTGGCCTTAGTGGCCATAGCAGGTACCCCATCAGGTAAGGTGTTTATACTGCTTAGCATTAAGAACCGAAGGACGAAGACTATAAGGCTTTTAATAAAGTGATCTAGTAGCTAATCGATCACTTAACTCGAAGGATCTATTACGTGCTTTTAAACTTAAGAACTGCGAAGCTCTTCGTGTTCGTAGACGGAGCGTTTGCTAATAACGCTGACCTTAGCTTTTAAATCGGTTTCGTAGCTATCTTTAGTAATAAAACTTACGTAAGTGAGAACGAGTTTACTTTAACGGGTAATATCTTTTATTAAGTGTTACAAAAGTGCAAAAGAGTAACAAAAGTAATATTAGCTTTTAAGCTATACGCTATGTCCTTAAGTATCGATATAGCTATTGCTATGTCGACTACCTTTGCTTAAATCACGGCTCAGCTAAGAATCCTTAACTTCTTTATAATAGTGTACACTGACTCGTACTCGCTTTACGAGTATATAATAAAGCTAAGGACTATTAAAGAGAAGCGCTTTATGATCGATATTATAGCTATTCGGGAGTCATACGAGAAGCGAGAGCTCTTTGAAGTACGCTAGATCGGAGGAAAATCTAACCTTGCTGACGCTATGACCAAAATCGAGGCTAATACCTCCTTGCAAGAGCTAGTTTTGACTAATACCTTAAAGGTGCAAGTGGATAGATAAGTAGAGAGGCCGCTATAAAAGAAAGAAAGAGGAGATTGTTTTTCCTTTGTTTAATTACCTTTATTGATTACCTTTATTTAGTTACTTTCCTTCCTTTTTCGGTCGATATAGTAGTTAGCAAAGCACTGCTTGCCAAAAAGAGAGTTGCCGGTGTCGGTATCTCTATATCGACCGTAGCTAGCTAATAGTAGTAGTAGTAGTAATAGTTAAGGAGCTTACCCGTGAACCATGGTTTACGGGCCACTTAGCATGCTTCGCTTAGCATGTCAGCAGTCAAGGGACCCCCAACTTGATTAGTAAACCTATTAGCTAGCTAGGGCACGTGATTCCTTCTAATCATATAGAAGGAGTCAGCTCCCTTGAGCCTTGGGGAGCAGACAGAATTCAGATACTTTATCAACCGAGTGTTTTGCAATTGCAAGTACTTTGACGACCTTACGAAGTTACGAATATATTCCCAATCGCTTGGAAGCAATCCAACATGTATACGAAAGATAAAAGAGATACTAAGGTACAAAAAGAGATAAGTCCATTGTGGAGGTCCGTGCGTTCCTCAGCTTTGGCATTCCTTGGCTGAATTGTTTGTTTCCTTCCTTCACATCGAGCTAGTCGGTAGGGTCGGGTTCGAGTTATGTACGAAAGAGTATGTTGTAATACTTGTTCCGTATCTTTAATCGTCGTTCGTTTCGTCGGCAGATACGAAAAATACGGCTAGTATCAAAGTGCATCGCTTCGATTACCTTTCGAAAAAGGTGCGTTTTCTGATCGGCTCTACGAATATTGTTAAGAATATCGCAGGTTCGTAGCTAGCGCTACGTACAGGCTCAGAAATCCGTCTTCGCTGGCCAGAGTTGTGCGGTTGTAGATCAAAAAGTAATATTGTAAATTGTATTTTATAAAGAAAAACTAGTAGACTAGGAAAATAAAGAAATCCGCATTCGCTTCCGATCCGCAATCGCTTACGCCGATTAAGACTGAAAGGATGTAAGGAGGCCCATCTAAGCGAGCCGACGGTTAATAGTAAATACGCTTACGAGGCCGATAAGACTCAGCTTTTTAGAAGATCGATATCCTACCTTCTAGCATGCTCCTCACAGCTCTCTCGATCAGCGCGAGGCTCATCAATATACTCGTTATGGTGCAATCGATTATTGGATTGCTGGATGCTCTTTCCTTTTAGCTAAGCCTTTGACAAAAGAACGAGGGCTCAAGGGAGTTTGATCCGGACGGGAAGGAGGAGATTTTGGCGGAATGGAACGCTTCTGGAGGCTACGACGCTGACCCTGACGATTACCGCAATTTGTAGCCTCGGCGAATATATATATGTATTCTGTCCGTGAACTATGGCTCACGCTTGAATTTTAATTTTTTTTCCCCTCTGTCAGGTACTTTTGAGAGAGCCTGGAGAGCTCTTTAAAGGCGTAGTATGACAGCCTGCCTTGTTACCTGCAGTCAACTGATCACCTATTCAGGCCTAGCGCCTGTGGCCATATATATAGATCTCCTGAGCTCCTTCGAGCTTCCCGTTTCCTCTTCCTCACTTTGTATTCCAAGGTCGGGATTCATCAGTTCGTCATATGCAAAGTTATTAAATTATCGCACTTGAAACGCAAAACCTATGCAGCAAAATAAGACGGGATGCATAAACTTTTTAGCAGAACTAATTCTAAGCGTTGTAACAGGTGCAATTATAAAGGTCGATAGGTATTGATGTACCGATACTTTTAGTAAATCAATCATCATCCTTTTCTCCTACTCTTACGTGGCTATACTTTCTATAACCGCAGCACGAGAAGTGGAAATTATACTTGGAACACCGTTAATAAATGTATATGGCTAACGCTGCTGTTTAGGTATACGAAGTACATAGAGATGATTCTTTTGACGAAACCAGCACCATCAAGGTCTGGCCGCTAGCTAACCCAATCCAGATTGGTCAGAGGATCTTCTGTTCTTTAAGAAACCATGCGGCGGAGCTCGAGCATGAGCTAAAAGCGGCTTAGACGCATTTGAAAGAGGAGATGGCATCGTTGAGGAAGTTTATGGAGGGGTAGAGCGACAATTCTACACAAGAGCCTCTATAATCGGCGGATCTGCTCAATCCCTTAATGGCAGAGCAATTGCCATCACTTTTTTGGTCAGCTGTGTATACTTGAATCACCGTCCCCCCTTATATATGAGTGCTTGACCTTAAGGGCAGCGCAGAAGCAATTGGCGGCGTTGGCTCGTATCGCCGTGCCAGTGGAAGCTGATATGCGGTAGATCTGGGGTGTTGGAAGGAGGTGTGGTAGGGTAACAAGTAGAAAACAAAACCATGACTTACTCATAGAAGGTGCAACTGTAGCCCCAGGTATCGAGAGAGGAAATTTTATCCTGGAGTTCAGCCGGAACATTGACTTGAGATTCGTGAGCGACGATTTCAAAGAGGTTGGGAAGGGAAATCTTACTGCACTTGTTAAAAACTATAGGGACATACTGGCATTTGTGGTAAGCGGGATCCTCGCAAAGCAGGACGTCCATCGGGTCATCAGGGTTCCTTGGAGGGCCAGGGGAAGGTGCTGCTGTCACGGCAGAGGCGGCGAGCAGAGCTGCGTAGATACTGTTGGTAAAAATCATATTGAGAGATGTTGTAAAATGGTATGGTGTGGTGTGGTATGGTCTTCCAAGAGGCGAGGAATGGATGGATTATTATGATTCTGGTTGCTCGCGCGGGCTTTATACTCTCCCCATGAATAAATTTCGGGCCCAGTTTAGGCCCATAAATCATAGAGCGGTGGTTTCTT
>NW_006763045.1:1324273-1375886 GCF_000298775.1 Drepanopeziza brunnea f. sp. 'multigermtubi' MB_m1
AATGGCTCAAAGCCCTGTCAATTCCACTGTATAGACTAAATACTGGCTCAAAGATACTTTCCAAAGCTGAATCCTTATAAGTTGATTGGTTTAAGCCTTGGTAAGATCCCTTTGCGAAATTATACTTTCGACATTTATTCATGGGGGGGGAGAGTACCGGTACATTTCGTCTGAGCTGTTTCTCCGCCCTGTCCCCGTTATACTCGAACTCTGGATAGATTAATCTTCTTCGTATTAATCAAACGGGTTTTGGAGCAGATCAGAGTATCGAAAGAATGCCTAATTGAATCTGAAGGCAAATACCGTGCGAGGTATAAACTGATTTAAATGAATCCAGGCAAGTGGCACGCCGTGCGCGGTAGAAACGGACAACGGCGGGAAGTGGCCGATTGGCACGAAATGATGATTACATATAAGTATCAGAATCTTCAGTTTCGAGCAGCCAAATTGCTCGCTTCCGTATTACAACGCTGGATTCTGCTCGCCGAGTCATCCTGTTTCTCGATTTGCGAAGCAGTATCTTGCTGGGCCCACCGCGCACGGCTTGCCATGGACTCGTTTAAAGCAAACTTCTTACTTCGTCGCAGACGAAACAAATCTGCATTTACCGGTACTGCAAAGGGGTCTAAAAATAGGCATGTTCTATAAATACTTTTTAAAAGTATATTTGTTTCAGTGAAGACGAAGGTACTATTACCACGGTACAGGCCTAAGTATTACCCCTCGAGGGTGCCTCAAAAGTCTAGTTTCCACTTTAAAACCCCTGGTTAGCCTACCCTCGAGGGGTAATACTTACGCCTGCGACGTAGTACTACGTACGTCCCAGGCGTAAGTACGCAATACGTACTAGTAGTATTCCTTACCCCTCGAGGGTCGGGTAACCAATGGGGTTTAAAGTGGAAAGTAGAATTTTGAGGCACCCTCGAGGGGTAATACTACGTACTACCGGTAATACTACGTACGTAGTACTTCGTACTGTTTAGGCCTGTACCGTGGGTAATTGGGTGCCGCCCAGAGCTTTTTGAGGCCTCGACCGAGCGGTGTTGTGGTGGCCTGAGGCTACCAGGCCTCTTAAGCCCACGTGCGCGCTAGGGGAGTACATGGACTTCTCCCACCAAGGAGAACTTACAAGTAGAAATATCATCCTTTCCACATACAGCTGAACGACTCGTATCAAAGGTGAGAAGGTCGATCGATGTATACTGTCACGTGTCCTGGCCCCACGACACACACAAGCTGTCCCCCGCGATTCAAGGGTGCACGTGTCACCAAGGCAGTGCATGGACCTGGGGGCTTGTCACTGGTACCGGTACCTATGCCGGTACTACAAGTTCTAGAAACTACAAGTTCTAGAAACTTCTAGAACTTTCTTCCTCCTATGACCTAGTGTTATTACCCAGTATATCTACAAACACGTACGTCACTTGGAGAATCGATTTGTCGATATCATGTTTTCATTTATCAATGAGAGACCTAGTTTCCATCCCCTAACCTCTTTCCCTCCTTCCGAAAAGCATTGAGTTCAACTCTGTTGTCAAAGAAAATAAAAAGAGCAGTCCAACTGCCCAATACCGGTAGATCTCAGCTCTAGAGTAGAGTCCAACCCACAACCCGTTCCGTCGCCAATCCCATGCCTACCGGCATCATAGCCCCGCAATGGGCAAAGCGAGCGAGCGAGCGAGGCTTTTATTGTAGCTAGTTCCAGCCGCAAGGAACTACGAGGATCGCGCCAGCTTGGGGATTGGAGCTCGTAGTAGGGTTTTTTTGCTGCAAAGTATTGGCATCTGTGCAGAAATCTCCCGCAATATTTGCCAAATCGTCGCCTGCGACGACCGTATAGTAGCCATTTCCCTCGCTATCGCCCTGGATCCTAGAGCAATCGCGCTTTCGAGTTTTGCAAGGAACTGAGAGAAAGGCTCCTGTTTCAAAAGAAGTGGCATGGTTCATAACTTTCAACTCTCCTGCAGAGCTGCAAAAGTCAGCCGCGATATTTTCCCAAGTGTCGGATGTTGTAATTGTATAAAAGCCGGTGCCTGCGGGTTTGCCACTAGCATTGGGCCTGCAGCTTCGACGGAAAGCGGTTGCGACGCCGAGGAAAGAGGCGAGCAAGAAGAGGCTGTTATTGAAACGCATGGTAGAGTTGGTAGATAAAAGTAATCGTTTGAACGAGTTGAGCTTATAAGAAGATGGTTGAGTAGTACAATGAAGTAGTACAGTGATGGAGGAATTGCTCATATTATATAGTAGTGACTGCGAGATGGCTCGGCAATATCGCATATATTCTTTTGATCGCTACGTAATATGAAAAATACGAGCAGTACGTAATTGTCGGCTCGCTTAAGTCGGCCTCCTGGTGTATATCCTTTCGTATCGGAAGTATAATTTCGCAAGAGATCTTACCAGGGCTTAAACCAATCAATTTATTAGGGTTCAGCTTTGAAAAGCATTTTTGAGCCAGTATTTAGTCTATACAATGGAGTTGACAGGGCTTTGGGCCATTAAGAAACCACCGCTCCATGATTTATGGGCCTAAACTGGGTCCGACATGTATCGTAGTACTACGTAGTATCCATGGGGAGGAGAGTGAAGGATATACGGTACGTAGTATAGTAAATAGACTTTTAGACTCTTATAAGGGGCCGGTGTACGTAATATACGTAGTACGTAGTATGTAGTTTTTGTTTCACTTGGCCCTCCCTGAATCGAAAGTCATTCTAAATATATCTATAGTAAAATTTTGCCATTTACGCTCAGCTAACCATAGCTAGTATATCCTAGAATCACTGGTACATGCAGTAAGGAAAAAATAATTGCTCTTCGTAAGGCTGGCCTGGCTAATCTCTTAACATCCATTCATATCTATGCACGTCGGCAATACATCGTTACAGGAACTTCCGTTCCGGATTGCTATTAGGTAGGGTTTAACAGAGCGGAAGACGTGAACGCACATACCACGGTATAGGCGCAATTGTTACACTCTTGAGGGTGCTTCAAAAGATTAGTTTCCACCTGAAAGCCCCTGGTTACCCTATCCTCAAGGGTGTAACAGTTACGCCTGTACCGTGGTACTACGTGGTAGTACGTTGTACGAAGGTTCTCTCCATCCCCTCACCGAAAGCAAAAACAACGGTTAAAAAATACGAAGTACCGGTATACGATGATCCTCCGTACCGTACAACTAGGTTGTCGGACCCAGTTTAGCTTTACAAATCGTACTTAAAGCGGTGGTTTCTGAATGGCTCAGAGCCCTGTCGATTCTATTGCTCAGACTAAATATAGTACTGTTCCATTCGTACTGTAAAGCAGGAGAGAAACAGCTTTCTCGGCAGTAACTTCGTCGTCGTTGAATCGCCGACTATCGACTCTGTAGGGTACGGACAACCGATTATATGATGGCCCCGGCACCGATTCGAGTCACGTTCTGCAAGCTTGGCGATGACAGGCCATCTGTGTGTGGCATTCTCTATCCATTCCTCCCCAGCGGCAGTCTTGCTGATCACATAGAGAAGAAGAACGAGCTCGGTGAGCAGCGAGTTTGAGTACCTACTCGCGAATCTGGCCTGCGCGAGCTTCTTGCTTTATGAGATTTGGTTGTATTAGTAGGAGTTGACCTCGCAATACAATAGGGTCTCGAAATCTATGGTTGCAGCCTCCTTTGCGACCATTACTTCTTGGTAATTGTCAAGAGATGTTTCTGATGCCCATTCTTATGGCCAGTCTTGCAGGCGACCTGGCATTTCTCTGGGATAAGAGCGCGGAGGGTGGTTTCTGTCAAGTAAAATCAGAACTCATTGTTACCACGGAAATTCTCTGCTGATTAGTCGGCAATCGAGGCCGGACTTCGTATACTCGAGTCCTGTGTAGAGGCGAAGTCGGCATCCGAAATAAAGGCCAGTGCAGATAATCCCGGGTGTTTAAATGCAACCTCCGTTGCGAGCGCAGATCGGCCGGTCTACAGTCCTTCCACTTCCAAGACAAATGACCCTCTGGACTATGCTCTCTCTACCGACCTCCAAAGCCAGCTCGTCTCTGTACTCAGAACTGCCAGGACATCCTCTGAGAAGGCTATACCTCTCGTCAAAAATATCCTCGAAAATGGCCATCCTATATTTCGAAAAATTCTGTAAGAAAGCCAGCCGCAAGACATTATCAGCGAAGCAAGATCTCGCATTTGAATGCACTATAGCGAACGATTGATCCCGTGCGGCTATACAAAGAATGCTTCCTATACGATAGAAAAAGATTATTCATGCAAAGAATTCAAGTAGAAAGAGGGTGATGCAATACTGGTTGAAGGATTAGTATTATCAGTTTTCATGCAGGCCTCGCTTTTATCCCTGCAAGAAGAAACAAAAACAAAATGCATCCACGATGAAACATGAACTAGTGAAGCGGGAGAGAACGGAAATCTAGTTACAATTTCATATCATAAGTAATTCTCTTTAAAGTTCGATATATGTGAAATGTAGTTATGCTAATTATACATATCCTGTGGAAGGTTGTTCTATGCGTGTCGGTTAAAAACGAGCTGGATTTTCTCGATCTTCTTTGCTTTTCCTCACTTTTCTTTTGCATATTTCTTACCTGTGGTCTATTTATCTTCCTTTCTGGCTACCCTTCTCCTTTCCTTCTAGGCGAACGAAGACCGGCTGCTGAGCGCGCATATCATTGATTTATCATGCAGACGACTTGGAGCCAGATAAATGAATGGCTATACTAGTTATTCACAGCGTAGCATGAAAGAAAACCAGGTACTCCGAGAGACGTTCATATTCTTGAATTTTTTCAAGATTGATTATTAGTTCAACGCATTTTGCTACTATTAGCTCCAGCTCCAACTTCGCCTAAATACAGGACTTCTGCGGCATACACCAGTCTCTATCTACGAAAAGACCTTGAACTCAACCAACCTGACTTTCTGTCCCGGCTTTGGCGTGAATACCAACCTGATCATCTTCGTCTCCGCCTCCGCCCACAGGGCATCTGTGATTCCATTCGCAACAGCATCGCTGTACTTCGCACCGCTCACGTCCACCCATTTCTCACCGGAATGAGCCTGTACCCGGTAGCTTTCCGGCACGTCGAAGCCCGCTGCCGCAGCGGAATCCTGATAGAATGCAATTTCGGCCCGCGACGTGCGGGTGGCGGCCTCGAACTCGATCTGGAGCCACATCTCCTCACCCGCGCCCGCGGGGGTGTCCCAGCCGTGAGGCTTCTCCGGGAAGAACCAGACGCGACCGTCGATGGCGGAGTGCACCTTCGCAGCGTCTTGTTCGGCCTCTGACACGTTGACGCGGGGCCACGGCGTGGAGGCTTGCAGCTGGACCGAGACGGGGATCGGGCTTTTGAACTCGGGGGGAGGGGCTTGGCGGGCGACGTCTTTGACGATGAGGCGGTCTGCTTTTGCGGAAGAGGCGCGCACCTGTCCGTCGACTTCGACGATCAGGCCCTGGCGTCCGTACTGGCTCCCGTCGGCATCCCACTGGACGGCGACGTCGTGTCCGTGGTACAGGATGCGCTCGGCCCGGAAGTACTTGATGGTGTCGTCGATGGTGGGGTGGACTTCGAGCGTGTCGTCGGCGCGGGGACGGATGCCTACCAGGCCGGAGAGGATCAGGTCGACAAAGCTGGAGTGGAAGTAGTGCGGCGAGCGAGCGAGGCCCACGATCGGAGAGCCCGTGTCGGGGTAGTAGTCCTCTTCGATGTCGAGAATGTTGTCACGGTTCGGGTTGTAGTGCAGCTGGGCATACTGTGTCAGGATCCGGACGTAGTCGGCCCTCGAGACGGCGCCGCTGGAAGATGGGTAGTGATCCAGGAGGTTGCTGAGCGCACCAAGCACCTGTGCGGTCTGGTAGGGCCAGGCCGGGCCGTTCCATTGACACTCGGGGTGCGTGCCTTCGTAGCGATACTGTCGCATGTAGAATTCGTAGCTGGGCTCGTTGGTGCGGAGTCCCTTCTCGCCTTGGAAGCCCGAGGTGTTCGTGAGATGGCTCCAGCTCTTGCCGTACTGTGCCTCGTCATCCGGGAGGTTGTGGAGCCAGGGAACATATCCCGCGAGCTCACGGCCACGGATCGGGTCCCAGTACTTGACATGGTCGTTGCTGACATGGTAGCGGTCGATGAAGTGCTCCAGGGTCGAGCTCCACAGAGATTCCTGGACGCCTGCCTTGAGAGCCGTAGCCCGGGAACGGAACGCGCTGGCGAGGGCTGCGTCGCCTTGCAGTTCTGCAATGTTGGCGATCGCCAGGGCGTTCGCGTACTGGTATGAGTTGATCGTGGGACGGAATGCCTCGCCGCCGCGGAAGCCGTCCTTGCCCCCGGACGCGTCAATGCTCGCGATGGTATACTCCGTGGCGTCGGTCAGGGGCTGGATCCAGTAGAGACCCTTCGCGGTGTCAAACCTTCCAAAGGTGAAACTCCCATTCCACGCAGCGTAAACGGCTTGCATCTCGTCCAAGAGGGGAGTGGCATCGTCCGCAATACCATCCACGAGGTATGACTGCCAGACCGAGTCGGCCATGACCTCGGAGAACTGATGTTTGTTGCTGTCCGAGCTGAGGATGAAGTTGGCATATTCGCGCTTGAAGCGGAGATCCCGACACCAGCGGCCCTCTCTCAGGTGAAATCCCGTCGCATCGTTCAGGGAAGCCCATGGGTTGGTCTGCCAGCCGACGTTGTCGAGGAACTCGGTCGAGATGAAACCCTTTGGGCCGAGATCACGCTGATGCGCGCGGAAGAGGTTCCATCGGTAATAGTAGACGTCGTCGATGATGGAAGAGCTGGACTCGAACAGCGGGATGCGATCTTGGAACCAGGCGAAATCGTTGCCAAAGTGCTTCTTGATCAAAACATCTGCGTCGAGGGATCCCAGGGCGAGACTAACATAACTGATGTGGAAGAGAAATAGGGACCTCATGGTCTTTGGCGAGATAGTAAACGAAAGGAGTTACCTAGTTGAGGTACCGGTAGAGGGATGCTTTTTGACTGGCATGTCAGAGCCCGGGACATTGATCACTTCATATGCCCCCATAGTATTCCAAATTTCTATGACGCCAATGCCCTGTATCATCATGTATTACATTATATTATTAGATGGATTTCGGCGCCGAGTTATTATATGGAGTTAGTGTGGGAATAGGTATGGACTGCGCCCGGAGTAGGCACATGGAGGACTTGAAGACTAAAGATAGACCGCAGGATGGCCCGCGCACTAGCCCGGCTTAGACGTTAGCACTACTACCGGTACCTACTACTACCTACAACTACACCTACCACACTCCACATACTTAAAATAGCATCCCTCTTCGGTCTTACGAACACACATCACCTAGGGATGTGATATCAACCGTAAGAGTCCTACTTTGGAACTCAGTGCCACAGCTAAGAGTCTAATACCGCAAGGTGGACGGGTTTCAAGAGTCGATGATCACTGAGCTTAAAGGCAGGTACTATTTAGGTACGTAGGTGTTTAGGCATTTTCAACAGTGCTCTGACCTTTTTTTTTCCTTTTTTTTTTTTCCGAAAGAGACGATCATTACACCATAGCCTCCAACACTAGGAATAGTTTACCGAGTAATCCGTTTCGGTCCGTTCCGTTGAAAGAAACCCGTCCCAAGAGCCGTCCTAACGCTGCGCTGATGTAGGTAATAGAGACCTAGATGTTACAATCCAACATCGATGAATTACCGCAATCAGTTTATAACCCGTTTCAGTCAAGTAGAATAGCACTTTTAGATCGATTGAATTCTTAGAGCTATCCCGCTACCCCGCCAGTTATGAATACTGCATTGTTGGCAGTAAATTATACGCGCACCAATCAAAACATTCGCGCACCAATCAAAACATCCCGTTTCCCTACCCAAGAGAAACGGGTAACCGCTCCAATAGAGAATACGGAAATGCGTTTGGGATACGATCTCCGGCGGGAAGGATTTGTTTTGAATGTATTTTAGGATACGAGGTATAATAGTATTTTCTTACATTTTCGGCTGTTGCGGTTGCCGAGCCGATGCCAATCAGCGTCTTTACGAGATGCGTTTTTCGTCTCTTGTCCGTATTTTCTATCCTATTAAGCTTTTATGGATCTACGGTGTAGAACTTTCAGATGCACTCTAAGTTCGGTATTAGTTCATAGTAAAGTATGCATGAAAGCAACATCGATTACTAGTCAGATATTCAAGAGAGGTCTTGAACTAAATAAGTACGTTGACGTAAATGGCAGGCAGCTTACGTAATCGCAAAGCGAGCTTGGAAATGCTTTGACTTGCGTACGTATAATGCAAATCTTTGCTCCTTTCTTCTCCTCCTCCCTCTTCTCTCTCTCCTATCCTCTCGATTCTATTCCTAGTCTTGAATTTGAAGTGCACGCCCTAGTCTTTGCAGATGTGGCATTTGTTGCATTCTTGCTCAACCGTACCGTCCAAAGCAATTCGAGTGATGCGGGCGGTTTTCGAAAGCATGGCTTCTACCACTTGAAAGTCGCAAGAAGTACCTAGCAAAAGGGAAAGTACTCCAAAGGCCGTTCATAATATATCTATATTCAATTCATCAATTGATATTCGAGGTATAATAATTAACGCGATTAATAGTAAGGTTGCAACGCGGAATTGTGACCCGGAACGTACGAATTCAGTAGTACATAGTATGTGCGCTGGTATGTATTAGCAAGTGGAGGCGAAGCCGAAGCGAAACATGCCGGTTAGAATTAGAATTAGAATTAGAATTAGAATTAGAATTAGAATTATTTAAACTTAAGGGGGACTGTAACTTGGAGAGAGTAGGTACTCGTGCTGGCAGTAAGTACGTAGTATGCTTCCATGCGTTGATCTTTTTGAACTGGGGAAAGGAGTCGCAACGCCCTGTACGGAGTATAGCTGGCCACGCCTAAATTTAGTAAATTTGACTCTATATTTGGGATGATACTTTAAGTAGCGAGTTAGAGCTAAGGCTTTGGGTGTCACGACTGGGTCTACGTAATACTATCCCCTCTCCCCTCCATCCCCCTCACTTGAATAAGAGACGAGAAGTATGTTTTTACTAGGGCTTGACTAGGGGGTTGTAACCCTAACGCTTGGGAAGTAGTTCCTTTAGAATTCATTATTTCTTTGTACTATAGTTCGTAGTAAAGTCGATATCAAGCAATGATTCATGCATAAAAAGCACTTAGAAAATACTCAAAAATCAATATATGCGTTAATTTGCCACATCTACGTAGTAATAAGCGGTCAGCTTTACGATCAAAATATGCTTACACCAGGTGGGTCCATCGTAGTAATACAGTACCGGTAGTAGTAGTACCGGTAGTAGTAGTACCGGTAGTGGTACTTCGGTAGTATTTATTATTTCAACGTCAATTGCGGGTCCTAAGAATCCGACTTAAGAGTATTTCGACGTGCCGGCACTAGGTACAGTAAATGGGCTTGCCAATGCCCAATGCCCAATGCCACACCCAACCCTATACCATGTACCACATAAAACATCGAAATCTACCACTGTTCGCTCCGCAATGGTGGTAGCACTGCAATCCGATTTCTTTACACTCTACACCCCATCATCCATCGAATGTTAATATCTGTTTTAAAACCGTTTCGGTATTACTAGATCACTCACCTACGGCGCAGCAGTCCGCATCTGCATCTGCACGACACCAGCACCACACCAGCCGCAGGCCGCAGGGAAGGGGACCAGTACAGTAGTAAGCATAAAACTAAAGAAAGGGTTCGTGGGTGCTGCGTTAAGTTTTCACTATCCTGATTGGGTTGGCTGGTTTCTGTACTCTCCCTAAGTATGAATACATGTCGAAAGTACTACGTATAATTTTGCAAGGGATCTTACCAGGTCTTGAACCGATCAACTTACGCAGTATAAGGATTTATTCAGCCTTGAAAAGTATCTTTGAGCCAGTACTTTATCTATGCAATGGAGTTGGCAGGGCTTTAAGCCATTCAGAAATCACCGCTCTACGATTTTTAGAGCTAAACTGGGTCCGACATTTATTCATTGGGGGGGAGGTAGTATCACCCTCCCCAAAACCCAGATATGCAGCTATTCAATGTTATTTCTGATGCAGCCATTCAACGTAGTTTGGACGCAGCCATTGAATATGATTTTGCGGCTTCTACAGTGTACAGGTTCGTTCGGGTCATAGATTTAGCTTACTATATATCAATCAGGCTTCTCCCTGTTCTACTTTCTTGAGCATTCCAAGATTGATTCATCTTTGAGCTTTGAGTTTACCGAGAACTCTAGTGTATAGATATTACAGAAAACTACTTCCCACAGTCCCGCTCTTCACGCTCATCTGTACCACGATCGATCGTTTGATACTAGGCGAGCCGCATGATTGACATAGAGCCGAAGCCAAGATGGGAGACCGCACGCTCGAGCACCCCGAGCAAGAGGCTCATCGTGTGCTGCGATGGGACGTGGAATGCCGGGGATGACGGACAGTCGCTTACCAACGTTGCTAAAATCTCACGTTGCATTGCGGATGTCGACGACTGGAATGGGATGAAGGACGTGGTACAGATCGTATACTACGTGCGCGGCGTGGGAACCGGAACGTGGAAGAACGCCAACGTATAGGGTGGGATGTTTGGGAAAGGTAATAAGCCTCCCTCGCTCGCGATATGTATTTGTACCACAGGTTCGACCTCGCGACTGACTTATAGCGAGAGCGGCACAGGAATCGGAAAGTCCATCCGAGCAGCTTACACCTTCATCTGCACGAACAGGTCCAACCAGCACGACGAGATTGTGCTCATCGGATTCTCACAAGGTGCCTTCGCCGCGAGATGCGTCGCCCAATTCGTCCAAGACGTCGGCCTCCTGACCAAAAGCGGTCTGCGGCATCTCCGCGAACTCTTCAAGATCTGGAAACATCTCGGACCTGCGGATGACAGGTCGGTATTGGAAAAGATGCGCGAGAAGCTCCAGAATTACGAGGAGCTAGTCCCAGACGTCAAGATCCGGGCCTGTGCCATGTGGGATACTGTCTCTGCAATTGGAGCCGCAGAGATTCCCGTGCTAAAGCATCTCCCAAAGCATTTCCCAAAGGGGTGAGCCCCTGCTCAACGATACCGTATGAATAATAGGACGACACCGGCGAATGTCAAGCTTGCAGTTCAGGCCCTTGCTCTTGGGTAGCAGCGAAAGCTGTTCGTTTCCTTCAATCGAACCCTCCCGCAGAGTCTACTGGACAAGTCTTGATCTAGAAATAGTTCGCTGGAAACCACAGTGGTGTTAGGAGCGGCAACGACGATATGACGGTTGCAAACATTACCCTGGCCTGGATGGTAACCCAGCTTATGGACACTATACAGTTCAACAAGGGAAATCTGTGGGCAATCACGACTCCTCGGCCTTGGGCCAAGCCGTCTTAGAACGATGATCCAATAGCAGAGTCGGATAGCGAAGCAAGATTGTGCAAAGTTATTGCTACGTCGCGAATCTCTTCAGGATTGTGTATGTATAGCGCATTCCTTCTATTACAGGCCACCGCTAACAAGTCACAGTGAAATCGGACACATCGTGGATGTCATGGATGATGGCCTTGTTCTACCATGAACCCCGAATCCCGGTACCGGAGCAACCTTCATGGCTCGAAGCCGAATGCCGCCGTATCTTTGGAAACGAAAACCAGCGTCCGAGTGATGCGAACCACGTCGTCGAATACCATCACAGCGTATACATTCTGCGCCACTGGGCATTGCCAATAACGCCCAGCTTGCGCCTGCAATCGACCAGGAAGCCGAGAAGTCTAAGAACGACGTCCTCCGCATCGCCGAAGAAATACGATCCACTCGCTTCGGAAAGGTCATGTTCAGGGCTGAGCTGCTGAAACGGTGGGCCAACCACATTTTATGGCCCATGTCAATCTCAGGCAAGCCAAAGATTGGGAGGAAACCATTATCACGGACGATAAACGGTACAAAGAACGAGTCACGGGAGACTTGCTTGAAGAGGCATCGTACGAAGCGGGAATTCCCATCTGCGCCATCCTTTCAGCCTTCTACAAACTCGCCGAGCGAGACGCCGAGGACGACGAAGATAGAGGAGGCTCCATCGACAACATCTATGCAGACGATACGCAGGGCCAAGAGCCCGAGTCCTGGGCTGAGATATGGAAGGAGAAGAAGCCATTCAGCCAGCCTGCAACGCCGGCCGCTATGTTCAGGTTTAAGATTCTCGATGAAGACGAAGCCAGCGCGGCGAGGACGAAGGCGAAGGCGAGCAAGGTGGAGCTCGAGCTCACGACGGAGCGCATCAGGAACCGGAAGCCGGTTTTGGTGTTTACCAGGACGTACCCGCCGTTGATGGGACGGGCGCACGAGATGGCAAAGCCGGTGGAGAAGGTGTCTTTGGCAACGAGGATTTCGAGGGTAGTGAGCCATGCTGAGCTTCCTAATAGAGTGCCGCCGTGCAAGAAGTGTTGTATGATCTGGAAGAAGAAAGATTGAAGACGATGCTTTTCTTCTGTTCTTTTCTTTTTCTTTTTCTTTTTCTTTTTCTTTTTCTTTTTCTTTTTCTTTTTCTTTTTCTTTTTCTTTTTCTTTTTCTTCTTCATCTTCTTCTTTTTTTTCTTCTTCTTCTTTTTCTTCTTCTTCTTTCTTTTTTTTCTTTTTCTTCTTTTTGTAGTACTTGCGGGTTAGTATTTGTACGATTGAAACCGTAGACATTGAATATTAGTAGAATAGGCCTTGAGGCCCAGGTTTCAACCACGCCGAAGGGGGAAGAGGTGGAGAGTATTTCTCGACCTCTCCCTCCGTATACCGTCGCGCATTTCTTCTTCCCTTTTATCTTCAAGGTCCTCTTGGGCTCCTTTATTACCTCGCTTTGCTTGTGAGGATTATCTTGAATCTTTCTATGCTCTGTGTATTTCCTTTTCCTCGTCCTTCTGCGACCATTTCAGCTAGGAGTTGCAATAGATAAGGGTCTGGCGCAATCTGCACGCCCTGACGTTCGTGCGCTCGGGTCCAGTCTGCGATATGTCGCTGCAATCAAGATGATGCTCCTCTAAATAGATCAATATGAATATGAATATGAATATGAATATGAATATGAATATGAATATGAATATGAATATGAATGAGATATGTCGTGTGGATAAATTTTCGTGCCCGCTATGAGTGAATTCTGTAAGTACACTCAAGTGCCGGTATTTACCTAAGCTTAGGATCTCCCCGCTATCTTCTCTCTACTGTATTAGTCAGTGCTGATTCGACACCCCTCGACGGCGTTTGCATCCTCGACCGCTTTACCATTCTGCGGCTTACTATGGCGAGGAAGGGTCAACCTAAAGGCTCGAAACCAGGCGGCGGCGGCAGCGGCGGTGGCTCAGGCAAAAAACCCTCGCCGGCCACAATAACCGGCGACGATAGCTTCATCGTCTTCTCCAACTCCGACAAGGAGCCCAAACCACGGAAACCTCCTCCTGGGACTGCTGGAGCGTCTACGACTGCCATCGCGGGCCAGAATGGACCTGCATTGGCAGGAGAGGCGCCCCAACGGCCAGACGTCAAGAAAATTATCGGAGGGGCATCATGGACTGGCAAACTACCGGTCAATATGCTCTCAGAGCATTGCCAAAAACAAAAGTGGGAGAAGCCCGAATACACAATGGTTGGCAGTCCAGGAGGTCTACGATGGATCAGTGCTGATTCGAGACACAGTCCAAGACACCGGAGGGCTATTCCTCTATGGTCATCTTGAAGTGGAAGAATACCAAAACCCATGAGCTTGTACAGCTTCAGCCTTTCAGACTTCCGCCGACCCACAAACACATCGCTGCGAAGCCCACCGCACTCGAAGCCCGACATTTCGCTGCAACATATGGTCTCTTCCGAGTTTGCAGTATGCGAAATATACACATGATGTTGCCCCCCGACTACCGAGATCTCTGGAAAGGGGAATTCGAGGCGCTAAAGAAAGAGGATGTGAAAGAAGGGCGTGGATGGATGTACGAGGCAGATCCATTTGCAGCCTTGCGAGAGCGGGAAGATGCAAAGATTTTGAACGAGAAGAAGCGTGCCGAACGAGAAAAGGCCAGGGAGAAGATCGCCAACACCCCAGGAGGTCCAGGAGGCTCAAATCTGACTCTGCGAAACTCCGGTGGTGGGAGCGGTGGATCCGCCGCAGGAGCGCACAATATCCATAGAGGTTGGGTACGGGTCCCCAAAATCGAAATGGGAAAGCGGACACGAACGAATGTGGAGAATCTGATTCGAAGATACGCAATATGGAATCCGAACGATGTCAAGATGTCCCAATTCCAGAAACATTCCATCGTCAATGAGTTCAAGGCGCTTGATTTCCGGCAGAGTCACGTTGAGGAGGCGGTGGAGGAGTGTAAAGACCGAGAAGAGACTCTCGAGTGGCTTCTCATCCATGTCCCGGAAGACGACTTGCCCAGATGGGCTCTGCCCGAAGGATACGTGGCTGGAATTAGCATGGGTAGTAGTGATTTAAAGAGAGAGGGTGCCATCAAGCGATTAGCCGAATCTGGGTACGCATTTGATCTCTGCAAGCAGATGTACGACGCAAAGGGGGATGAAGGTATGGCTGCAGAAGCTCTGCAAAACATCCTCATTTCCAGTGGCCAGGACACTGAAGCTCCTCGAGATGAGGAGTCCTGGGATTCGGAAGAGTCCAAAGAATCTTCTGAAGCCATTTGGGAGGAGGAGCTGGTCAGTCTTCAGTCGGTGTTTGGCGACAGGTTCTCTCGCCCGTCGAAAGACGTTTGTCAGGTTAGTATCAGGCCTTCCAATAGGGGTCGCAATCCCATGGTGGAGCCTATGGTCCAGATCAGACGAACCCCAGAGTATCCCCAGAAAGTTCCTGTCATTTCAGTACACGCCGCGCTTCCAGCATACATCCGCTTGAGCATCATGAAGCAAGCCTTAAACAATGCTGTGGATAACTTTATAGGAGAACAAATGTGTTTCTTTCTCCTGGATTGGCTGGAACAGCATCTGTATAGCATCGTCGAAAGACCAGGCAGACTTCGAGAGATTTCTGCAGCTGCTTCTACCGTAAGTGAAGTCCGTCCTATCCATCGCAAACGGCAGAGGATTACAAGACACCCGAGAGCTATCAACTGGACTGCCAACCCGAGAAGTAAAGAGGATTGGGACAAGCGGCAAACCGATCCGAAGCTACAGTCCAGGATACAGCAGAGGAAGACTTTGCCCGCTTGGGAGATGCGAGAAGTCATTATTGACACAGTTAACTCTCACCAAGTCACAATCATATCTGGGGAGACTGGTTCCGGAAAGTCCACACAGTCGGCGCAGTTCGTTTTGGACGATCTATATCAGAACTGTTTGGGAGACTCTGCGAAGATTATGTAAGCCAGGTCTTTTGTTCCGGATACAGACTCAATTAACCTCCTTCAGTTGTACACAGCCACGTCGAATCTCTGCGCTCGGTCTCGCCGATCGTGTCAGCGAGGAGCGAAATTCTCCAGTCGGTCAAGAGGTTGGTTACATCATCCGAGGCGAGTCCAAGACAACCCCGAATACCAAAATCACTTTTGTCACCACAGGTGTATTGCTTAGAAGATTGCAGACATCGGGAGGCAGTAGCGAGGATGTAGTGGCCAGTCTGGCAGACGTTAGCCATGTCATCATCGATGAGGTCCACGAGCGAAGTCTGGATACAGACTTCTTGCTAGTCCTCTTGAGAGACGTCTTGAAAAAGCGGAAAGATTTGAAGCTGATTTTGATGAGCGCAACCTTGGATGCTGGCGTATTTGAAGACTACTTCAAAGCGAATGGCAAGGTTGGCCGAGTCGAGATCAGTGGACGAACCTATCCCGTTGAAGACTACTACCTCGATGATGTGATTCAAATGACTGGCTTCAATGCAGGCCGTGGAGGCAGGAGAGATGATGAGGATGCCGAGACTGCCGGGATGGACTCAGATGTAGCAGCTGCTATCCAAAGCATCGGCATGAGGATCAACTACGATCTAATCACACAGACAGTCAGGGAGATTGACGCGGAGCTTTCACATCTGAAACAAGACGGTGGTATTCTCATCTTCATGCCCGGTGTTGTTGAGATCAGCAGGAGTATTGATGCTTTGCGCTCCATACCGAATCTGCATGTGCTGCCTCTGCATGCTTCTCTACAGTCTGCCGATCAACGTCGCGTATTTCCTCACGCCCCATTTGGGAAGAGGAAGGTCGTGGTTGCAACCAACGTTGCAGAAACTTCAATCACTATCGACGATATCGTTGCAGTGATTGATTCTGGCAGGGTGAAAGAGACAAGCTACGACCCGCAGAACAACATGCGAAAGCTCGAGGAAGTCTGGGCCTCGCGTGCGGCATGCAAGCAACGTCGCGGTCGAGCTGGTCGTGTCCAAGCCGGCAAGTGCTACAAGCTGTACACTCGTAACGCAGAGATGACCAAGATGATGGAGCGGCCTGAGCCCGAGATCCGCCGAGTACCGTTGGAACAACTCTGTCTCTCTGTTCGTGCCATGGGGATCAAGGAGGTTGGCGCATTCCTGGCGAGTGCGTTGACACCACCTGAAAGCATGGCTGTTGATGGTGCGATGGACCTGTTGGGCAGAATGGGGGCTCTGGATGGCGAAGACTTGACGGCGCTTGGTCGACATCTGTCGATGATTCCAGCGGATCTTCGATGCGGAAAGCTCATGGTATATGGGGCCATGTTCGGCTGTCTAGACGCCTGTGTCACTATTGCTGCCATTCTCACGGTCAAGTCTCCTTTCGTATCCCCCCAAGATAAGCGAGAGGAAGCCAAGGCCGCGAGAGCCAAGTTTGCGAGAAATCAAGGCGACTTGATCGGAGATCTCAAAGCATTTGAGCAATGGGATGAGATGGTTAGCAACAGAAGGTATGCACCCCCTTCCTAATCAACAGCTTTTGTTGACACCTCCAGCATACGGCAAGGAGAAATCCGTGGCTGGTGCTCTGACAACTACCTCTCCTACCAAACACTCAACGACATCTCTTCCAACCGGAGTCAATACCTGAGCTCGCTTCGCGAGCTCTCATTTATTCCCAACTCTCCCGCCGCTCTTGCGTCGCTCAACAAGTACTCCTCCAACACCTCTCTCCTGCGCTCACTCTGCGCCGGCGCTTTCAACCCCCAAATAGCTCGAATCGATTTCCCAGACAAGAAATTTGCGGCTTCCGTTTCGGGGGCAGTAGAGCTCGACCCCGAAGCGAAGACGATAAAGTACTTTAATCAAGAAAATGGACGGGTGTTCGTGCATCCCAGCTCGACAATTTTCGATGCACAGGGATTTCCCGGAAACAGTGTCTATATGAGTTATTTCAACAAGATGGCCACGAGCAAGGTTTTTATTCGGGACTTGACCCGTGTGTTCCCCTCCTCTCTTCTTGTCACCTACCCCTGCTTTCGTTCCTCGAATTTCAAAGGGGGTTCCAGACTGACTTCAGTAACAGCATTCAACGCTTACACGGCCCTGCTCTTCTCCGGCCCCATCAATCTCGATACCCTTGGCCGTGGTCTCATCGTCGACGGCTGGTTGCGACTGCGAGGCTGGGCTCGAATCGGGGTCTTGGTCAGCAGACTGAGAGGTATGCTCGACGATGTACTCGCACGTAAGATTGACGAGCCGGAATTGGATCTGGCGGGGAATGAAGTCGTGGAGGCGGTAATGCATCTAGTGGAGCTGGATGGGTTGGATCAATAGCTTTACATGGCTGGCTGGAAATTTGGATTAGCTATGTGAGTTATCATGGTGTTTGTCCTCGTCGGATACACTGGTAGGGCGCATTGGTCAGGTCTTTGGAGAGCGAGCATATACATGGCGCTGGGTTTATCTCTTGCTCCTGCATCAGAAATCGCACATTTCTGCCAACCAATCTTTTCGTTGCATAAGTTGGGCAAGTCTTTATCTCCACAATTAAGGGCATTCTTTGCAGCGCTGTTGGTCGCGTTTATTGTGCAAGTCGGCACTCGCTGTTGGCCTTAATTTTGCTAATGAGGTTGCATGATATTTTCACGCGCAGAATTAGGTCAAAATTGCATACGGATATTTTCATGCTGTTGGCTACAAATCGGCAGGTTCTCGTCAAGCGGGAGAGGCCTGCTTCCTTTCCTTCCCTTCTTTTCCAACCACGACACAATATGATACAATACAACATAACACACCCTACCCAGCACCAATTCTTCCACTTCCCATCCAACCCTCCATCACTCAACCTCACACGGCAAATCATAATGCACAAACTCGCTACTGGCATCGATCTCCAGCTGGGTATCCTCGACGAAGGCGTCAAAGAACAGACACTCGCCGTAGCGGGCGTTGAAGGCGATGCTCATGCACTTGTACCTGCCGGTGGCGAAGTCGCCGTCGTCGGCCACGCACGCGGCGAGGCAGCACTTGAGGGTGGAGCCCGAGGCCTGCTGGATCGTCTCGTTGTAGGAGCCGGGCACGAGGGTGAAGCCCGGGATGGCGCAGAGGGGGTTGCCGTGGGCGTAGGCTGGGGGGTAGGAGGGGGGTGGAGGGTTAGTTTATATGAGTATGAGATGAGATGGGGGAGAGAGGGGGAGAGTAAGAAGGAAGGCCTTACTGTTAGTTGTGGTAGGGAAGCTGGCTGATGCCGAGCTTGTGCCTGTCGGGGATTTCGGGTCGGAGGTGATTGTCAAGACGCGGATGGGTTCTGTATAGGGGTTTTTCGCCGAGTGGGATTTCGTGGTGTGCGATTTCGTGGTGTGCGGTTTGGTGGTGCGTATGGCTAGGACTTGGGATGACAGAGCAGCGGCTGCGCCGAGGCGGATGCAGAGCATGAGGAGATGCATGGTTGGTGAAGCAAGCTGAGCCTGGTTCACGCTTGGAATTTCTTTTCTCGCTGGCCTGGGGTCTTGAGAGTGAAGTGGTTTGATATCGCCGGTTGGTCAATTAAGAAGAGTCCTTTTATCTGGAAAACAGATATGTATGCATCATATGTATATATACGGATAGAATGGTTGTCCTCATCGACGTCGTTACACTTGGCTCGATTTCCAACATGCTCTCCCAGGTACTTACTTACTGATTGACAGTATGCAAGCTTGACATACATTGGGGAGACGGGTGGGTACCTACCTACATTGTTTACGCCGGTGGTGCGAGGCGAGGATATACTGCTCCCGTCATCTCGTGCTAAGGGCACAAGATCTCTCGTCCTCCCCCAGCCGTTCTGAATGAGCTCGGATCGGGAGCGATCGTCAGATCTACCCGCGTGTTTCCGCTAGATGAGAGAAGAGGGTGACAGGATTCGAAGGGGGACGGAATGGGATGATATGGATAGGAGGGGTTCCAGAGGTCATGCGTCGCGAATATGTTTGTTTACAGAGGCTATCGAATCAGCTAAGCGAGCTGATTTCTTCCTGTACCAGTCGGGGCAGTGTTGTATTTGTTGTATTGACTTCAGAACTCGATTCTTTCTATTCCCCATCCCGGGTAACGCTCCTCTCCTTCATCGAGTCATCCTGGTTTCAGAGGATGTCATCTCCGGTATTGATGGTGCACAAGGAACGGTGTTTTCATGAGCAACGTTTAACGGCTGTTGTGGGTACACAAGCAAGGCAGGGCCACAGCACCGCGCGTATATTTCAGCACGGTGCTGATTATAGCACGCCTGTGAAGAACTTTGGGGCACTTTCTTCCGTGCAAGGACTCTAAGTCGAGTCGTTACCACTTTGTGTTCTCCAACACGCACCAACTCTGCAACGTTCCGTGGCTGAGTGAGACACGGGAAGATCTCAAAGGGGGACGACGATGATGGGAGGGTGATGGGTGGGGATGGTCGTGATGGAGTGGTGGAGTGGTGGCGGTGATTTGAAGCTGTTGGGAGTCATGGATCGTTGTTTACAAAGGTATGCTGTTCCTCCGGTTGATCTGATCTGAATGAACGATAGCTGACTGAAGAGAGAAGGATTCCCTTTGGATTTCTCCCTCTAGTGCCTGTCCTGTCCTGTCCGGCCATGGTCCGCACCGAATCCTTACCCGCAAACATCGGCTATCATCCGCTGTATGTACATGCCGTGAGGACAGGCCACCTACTCACCCACTCCACAAGAACACAACGAATACCCACCTACCATCCCTCCCCTACGGAACCAAGAAAGAAAAAAAGAGAACGAAGTTATCAGATGATACGCATATTATTGTCCCGGTCTTTGAGGACGTGCCCGGGTTACGGGGGGAGGAGGACGAAAAGCTCCTTCTTGGGCTGCCCGAGGTGGCGGCTCTGTAATGAAGGAGCTTTGATATAAGGACTGTGTGGGGGGAGAGCTTCGGTCTGCGGATGAAGGTTAAATGTTATGTCTTTTCTTGAAAGAAAGAAGGCCTATTGGAACAGATCTATTAAAAAATACCCGAAAACGATGAAACCACGCCTGTTGATACTCTTCTCTTACATGGTACGGCGATATCTCTTGTAACCCGCCAGGCCAAAGTAAATACTATAGATAGTTGAGTAGCTTTGGCCAAGAACCTTGAAGAGGCCTCGGCTCGCGAAAGCCACCCGTCCCGACCAGATAGGATTTCCTCGGTGTACCAAAATCAATGCAACTGCGAGGGATTTCCTTCAGCTTCTTTACGAAGCTGTGCGAAGGTTTGGAGCCTGGCCGACCGCGACAACGACAGCGACATCGATAGCGATAGCGATACGTCGATTCCTGCTCAACGAAAAGGTCAGCTTGGATCTTCAGGAATGCAGCACGAGTTCAAAGCAAGAGGTTCTCGATACCATCGTCGCAGCTCACTTGCCCACCGCTCTCCCCGATCCGCCGTCCGGAAGCCTCGGAGCAACACCAAAAATCCAGGCGACCATGGCCGAAGTCACTCAGGAGATCCTTTAGGTAGAACAGGTGGTCCTTCGAGGAAGAGAGCAATTCCCAGAGAATGGATGACCGATTACACCCACTTGCCTGGTCGTGTCCCTGAATATGGAGAGGTACGCTCTCCCACGAACATCCCACATCGAGGACCCAGCTCCAACCCTTGAATCCCTCCAGCCCAATCTCAAGACAGCCGATGAGATGCTCATTGCATGGCCTTGAATGAGGAGCGCCTCCAGCAGTATATACAGAATAACCTCTTGTGGAACCCACAACATCCAGCCATTTAGAACGACCCTTCCAAGCCACTATCTCCAACTCCAGCCCACCTTTAACGAAATCAAGGAGCAGTTAAGAGCCACATTTGCTCCAATAGCCCAGTTGGTTGAACGCTGGCTGTCAATTGAGCAATGTCTTGTGAATGCAGTTCAATGTTTTCTAGACCGAGAAACAACCCGGTGCCAGCCCGCCATTGTCAGCTGTCGGGAGCGGGCGATAGACCCATGGGATGGATAGGTGAACAGCTAGCTAGCTAGCTAGCTCAAGAAGCTGCCACTAAGCTGAGCGGATGAAGTCAATAAATTTGAAAGCGTTAAGACAGCGTAGTCATACACAAACAGCGAGTAGTCTCTGACCGTTTTCAGTGCTGTTTTCTTTTAGTTGCCAGCGATCTCCCAGTGCCAGCTAGGGGCTTGGACATTGAAAGAATCATGAATAGACTGGTGGAGAAGTGATAGTTCAAACCCCCTTCTCCTTTCGATTCCCTTAGATTGATTACTTCCTAAGCGCGGAGAGATGGCGGAATACGAGGTCGAGCTGCCACGGCTTTGCACTCGAATGGGAGAGATACAAATCGTTGGCAGGTCTTGGTAATCACCCCCTTGATAATACGTGATAATAGTTTCGCTTATTCGCCCACGTCCGCGAAGCGAAACAAAACATTGCGACTAGAGGATATTCATAGTCACCCAACATCGCCCAGGAAACATGTTACTTCTTTACTGGATACTTCCAACGTTTGGGATTCACTGATTTTGATTCTATCAAGACTTTTGTGAGCGGCTAAGCTTTTCTTCTTCACGAAGCATGCAATGTGCAAGCATCCATCAAGCCGGAACAAACTCTCGGAAAAACTTCTGATATCAGATTCTCACATATGGACGGAATGGACACAGAATCCCGTGGCGATAGCGTCGTCAGATCACAGCGACGCACGCAGCAGCTCGCGAATAACTCGCCACCTGCCTAAAAAGAAGGAGCCGGGAGAACTCGCGATCTTGGCAGCAGGCTTGTCCCAACAACCACCACCGATGCACCGACGGGGGCCAACTATCGAACCTGAAAACGCAAGTTTGTTTGTTGAGCGATAGAGCCTCGGGCACTTATTCCGTGCAGGTGATTGTGATTAGGATCAATGGAGCAGGTATGTTTGTATCCAGTAATTCTAAGGTAGATAGCGAATACTACTCTCCCACCCTTGGCAGATGGATAGTTCGTCCTAGGTGCCAGGTCCATAGATTGTCCCTGTCGAGCCAGTCAACTGATTTCCTATCATCATGATGGATCTGCGCACATCTTGTCAGCTTTCAACACCAGCCTCCAAGAGGAAGTTCGCAGGAGAGGTGTCTGTCTCGGGAGAAACGATGTTGATGACTTGGTGCAGGCGGCCACTTGGGACCTGCAGTACTGATATCAAGATCGGGTGAGTGCGAGCGTGTGAGAGCTGTATCTGTTCATTCTGGATGTATAAATGGAGCATGGGTTCCAGAAGAAAAAGAAGAAGAAGAAGAAGAAGAAGAAGAAATGAACCCATCCCACCACCCTCGGACCCCTCGTTAATTTGACCATCAAGCATCGATTCGGTAGCTCAGAATGCGTTTCGTTCTTCTTCAAACTGCGGTGACGGCTCTGCTCGCAAACCACGTCCTCGGTCATCCCCACGCATCTTCATCTTCCCCTCAGGCTCGAAAGATCCAGAAAAGGACCGTTGATCTTTCTGCCTATAGATTGGGAGTAGGAGCAAGCTACACCAGCAATTCTGTGATCACGGACGGGGAGCAAGATACTGATTTCCAAGCGTTCACAGAGCCAGGCTATGTCGAGACGGCCACCGCCCTCGTCAAGTCTGTGTTTCCGCTCGCCGAGTTTCGCCAACTATCAAGCTATCAATCCGGCAATGGGGTCGGGCACGTGGTGTTCAAGCAGATGATACACGGTATCGACATCGACACTGCTGATCTCAATGTCAACGTGAGTGGCGGGAATTCAGAATACGATTGCGTGGTAAAGTTAGAAAACACTGACCGAGTTATCATCAGACTGGCACAGACGGCTCGGTCTTGTCTTACGGCAGCTCCTTCTACACCGGACCAACGCCTCCGGAAAGCCCGCTGGTCAGACGAGATCAGGTTGACCCCGTCGCGGCGCTGCGAGGCGCCTCCGAGACGCTGCGACTGTCGGTCTCCTCAGAGGGGGCAGTAGCAGAAGCGGAACCAGCAGAAGTGGAACAGTACACCATTACGGGGTCTGCGGGTGCGCTGTCCGACCCGAGAGCGAAGCTCGTCTACGTCCACACGGGCGACTCTCTGACGCTCTCGTGGAGCGTAGAGACGGATATTGGCGACAACTGGTTGTTGTCCTATGTCGATGCGGTCACGCCGGAGAACGTGATCGCCGTCGTGGACTACGTGGCCGAAGCCTCGTATACCGTCTAGTACATCTCTCCTCCCACCTCTAAAGCCCACCAATGCACCCACAGCTGACGATGTAAAAGCCCATGGAAGACCAACGACCCGAGTCGTGGTGGCCGAGTGGTCGAGACCGATCCTTGGGATCTCAAGGCTTCCGAATTCACGTGGCATGGGAACGGCGAGAAGATCTTCAAGACGACCCGCGGCAACAATGGCAACGCGCAAGCGAACTTTGAAGGCGACGATGCGTTCGTGAATGATTTTCGCCCGTACGAGGACGACTTGAACTTCAACTACGAGCTGGATCTCAATGCCACGGATCCCAAGACCTATGCCAATGCATCAGTTGCGCAACTCTTCTACACCGCGAACATGTACCATGACCTGTTGTACGTGCTAGGTTTCAATGAGGTAGCCGGCAATTTCGAGATGAATGTTGATAGCCAGGGAGGTCGTGGTGGAGATGCAGTCACCCTGAATGCTCAAGACGGGAGCGGCATGAACAATGCAAACTTCGCGACTCCCATTGATGGGCTCGTCCCCAGAATGAGGATGTAGTAAGTAGTCTCCGAGCGCCCACTCCCTCCTCCTGGCAGTTTGTTACGGGAGCTTCAGGCCTTCTCGCCAATCCGTCGCTACCGCGAGAAAGGGCCGAGATATGCTGCGATGTTCTTCCCGTGCATTACTGACTTCTATCGTTCTCAAGCATCTGGAACTACACCCTGCCCCTCCGCGACTGCAGCTTCGACGCAAGTGTGGTGATCCACGAGTACACCCACGGTCTCTCCAACCGACTGACGGGAGGCCCTTTGAACTCGGGCTGCTTGTCCACCACCGAAGCGGGCGGCATGGGAGAAGGATGGGGTGATTTCATGGCGATCGCCATCAACCTCAAGACCTCGGACACGAGAGCTACCAGCTACCCGATGGGAGACTGGGTACGAGCAAGGCCCTCAGGCATTCGGACCTATCTCTACTCGACGAGCCTGACCACCAATCCCATGGTCTACTCGACTGCCAACAACTCCACGCTCGTGCACTTCATCGGAACCATCTGGGCCAATATGCTCTACGAGGTGACGTGGAACCTCATCGATGAGTACGGTATCACGGATGCGAGACAGCCGACTGTTGTCGATGGCGTGCCTACCGACGGGCGGTTCTTGGCAATGCAGCTGGTGGTCGACGGCATGAAGCTGTGAGGACCCCCTCCCTCGTGCCTTTCATTCAATCTCCTCGCACAACACTGACCGAGTCCACAGACAACCCTGCAGACCGAACTTCATCCAGGCTCGCGACGCGATTCTCGACGCCGACAAGGCCCGCACCGGTGGCAAGAACCAATGCAGCATCTGGAGAGCGTTCGCGAAGCGCGGGCTGGGTGCCGATGCCAGACGGTCTGCCAACCCCTTCGATCACCTGTCCCGAGTCGACAGCTACAATCTGCCGGATGGTGTCTGTGGGTGCAGCGCTGACAACTGCCTCCGCGCGCTTCGCTCCACCACGCCGGACGGACGGCTACGGGAGTCTCAGGAGTTCTGTGGTAATTTTACCAAGACGGTTGTGACGGATATCAGTGCTCTGAAGCCGTATTTGGCGAGTCCTTGCCATGGCAGCGCTGTGGCCAGAGTCAGCTCGGCTTGTGGATGTATCCCTACCTTGGGCTAGATAGAAGAAGGAAGGGTATGAATAGCTAGCTGTTCGGAAATAAGTCCATGATTCTATGATTGTGAGACTCTTGAAAAATTGAAAGCAATGACAATGGTTGTAAAAGGCAAAGACGAGCACATGTTTTTGAAGTCAAAAAGAGAGGGCATGGGATGCAATAAAAGTCAACCGATTATATTTTTCTGCAATACTACCTAAGCAACGTAAGGGAAAATTTTCAAGTGAAGGGTTCCGCTCCCGCATTATTGAAATATGAATGCCGGCGAGGATGCAGAGTTCGAAAGTCGGCCAAAACATATCAGGTAAACTCAAAAGGCGTCATGTAGCCTGGGGAACGCGAAAATGCCGGGCCTCTTCATGAAGAGTCGGTCAGATCGATGGAAGCCTCATGTTTGATGGGAGTTCTAGTTCTCTGTTTCTTTGGTAGCCGGTTAGACCTGGAGGGGTGACCTTCGTCGCTCTGCCGCTCACGCTTGATTGCAGCAACAACCTGCTTGCTTGCTGGAGCCACCCGAGGGCCAGAGTTGATCATCGTTTGCATGATATCCAAGACGTTTTGAAGCAGAGGAACCATATTCTCTCGGGTGGGCAAGCGCAGTGCACCTTGCATGATGTTGGAAAGTGTTTCGAGGGTGCCAATCATGAGCTTGCGTTCATTTCGGATTTGCGCGAGTTCAGCCTGAAGAGAATTGTGGGATGTCTTCAGTCCTTGAATCTCGGTGTGCAGTGCAGGGGTGATCTCGGTGTCTTGCTTCACTTCCTGGGCCTGGTTTTGAAGATCGGTAGGATTTCCATCGACTGGGTGGGCCTCTGGCTGTGCCCGGGATTGTTGACTTTCAGGCTCACTATTCTGGACCTCAGTGGGTAGCTTATCTCCCCGGAGTAGCTCAATCTCCGCGTGGAGATTCTGAATCTTGGTCGTGAGTTCTGCAGTTTCCGTCTTGCTATCTGCTTCGTTTTCGTAGAGCTGCTGGTTCTCGCCCCTCAAGTCTTCAACAAGGCTCAAAAGACGCTGAACCTCAGCCTCACTCTCTGCTTTGGCTTGACGAAGCTCCATCTCTTTATTTTCAAGAGTCTCTAAGGCCAATACAAGCTCTTGTTCCTTCGATTGGAGGTGTTGGCTTGTGGAATTTAACTCTCGCTTCTGGGTCTGTAGAGTAGTGCTCAGCTCCTTCACATGAGTCTTCAGCTTCTCAACCTCCAGATCGAGCGGCTTGATGATATCTTGAACCCCTGCCTCAGGTATGATCTTGGTTTCAACTTGACCTGTCTGAGCATCTCCGGTGTGGTTCGAGGTAATATCAAAACCAATTCCTTCATCAAAATAGCGGTGGGCAAACTCTACTGCATTGATTCCTGAAAGATTGATGTGTCCGTCTGCAGGAGCCTTTATTGGGATATGAGCAGGATTCACTTCACTCTTGAGATCCGCAACGTCTTTCGCGGTGGGGAGAATTGCTACGGGTGGCACGCCATAAAAGGCCTGGTCGATGTACCGGGAAACCATAGGGAAGTATTCTTCGTTGCTGTCGAGTCCTGGAAATACGACACCATTTCCTTTCTGCGAGACGATTGCAAAAGGGCACCCACATAATGCAACTCCTCGGCGGTCGCGGAAGTCCATATTGTCAATCGTAGCACCCTCTATTCTCCCGCTTTAGTAAATCAAAAGCAGAATTTTTTTCCAGATCTTGCTTACCAGTTTGAAAAATTAGATCAAATTGTTTATCCGAGCAAATGCTTCTTTTATGCAGGGTTGCCTTGTACATCATATCCAGACCATGAAGTCTCGAAATCATGTTGCTTTCAAGATCAGTCCAAGAGACCATCAGCTCTCCGGTGGACTTGCCAGGAACAAGTTCCACGATGCGCGGCATCTGTCGGAGGTTTACATCAAGCTTCTGTCGCAGCGAGATATTAGATTCGAACGACTTCTGCAGCAGCGGCTGGCCACCTTTCTTTAGATCATGAAGAATCGTTTCATATAAACCAACGATAATGTGATCGCAGGGAAAATCTGGAGGGTTGATAGCACATTCCCACAAATAGCAAGATATCGTCCGATGACTAGCAGCGAAGTCCAAGTAGGTGTCGGAAATAAGAAGATCATTCTCATCGAGAAGTAGTTCAACACCAGACTTGGAAGCTTGCTTGAAGATCACCTTCAGATCCTTGGTTCTCTCGTCCAATGCCAATGCCGCGCTCAAAGCTCTCTTGACACCGGCGGAATATGGGGTCTCTTCTACACTGGAGCCGGGGGCATTATGCAATAAATCATGGCGATATTCTTCCGGGGTCCGAACAATGTGATATTTCCGTAAAGTATCCCAGACACAGGTAGGAAGTGAAATCGGCTCCTTTGGCAAATGCTTCTTGATCGCATGAAAATCCTGCAGATGTCTCATAAGCACATTACGGACAGTATATCAGGCATCCCATACCTTGTTATCTTGCTTTCGGTAGAAGAAAACATCCCGTTGGGGATATAATGTGAGGAGGTGTGTCCATATTTGGGCTGCAACAGGTTTGGTGATGAAGTCTTTGGCGAAGTTAACATCGGCCCAATGCTTCTCATCGTCTTCGAGAAGCATTTTGGTGTATTCCTTGAGCGCTTCTTGATTTCCTTCCCGAATTACATGGCCCCACATTCTTGCAAAAGAAGTTGCTTCTTCCGAGCTGTTTGTGAGTATCTGCCTATCCCGATTGATCTGTCCAGAAGACAAATTGTAACCAAACTTGAGCACCTTCGAGCTTGCCGATCCTCCGATGTAAAGTCCTTTCAGGTAAAGGCGGCCACCAAATGGTTTGTCTAGGACGAGGTCTCCATCAGGAGTCTTGAACTGTCTTGTCGGAGGGCAAAGTACGAAAGAGACTTTGATCCACTCCATAAATGTCGCATTATCTATGGCGAGCCCCTTCTTACTATAGACTTTGCCGATCTTGACGCAAACGTCCTCCCAGATGTTTGAAATGAGACCTCGTGGCTTCTTTTCGTAAAATTGCTTGGTATTTGCGAGCATGCGTTTGGTGAGTTGGGAGTCTTTCATAGGTGAGATATGACAATACAAGTGACTTTTATCTTTGCCGCCAAGTCCAAAGTTCCAATAGGCTTTAGAAGATTCATAACGGACCTGGTAGCCTTTCCGAACTAGCACTAATGAAGCAACTTTGAATCCTTCGCCGTGAGTGCCAGCGAGGTTATTTTTGGTTCGTTTGGAACTCACACCGAGGTCAAGTGCTTTCCGTTGTAGTCTTGCTCCGAAGTTTGAAAGCTCTAGGGTGCCCTTCTTTTCCAGGAAACGAATGAATCCTATCATTTTCTCAGATCCTGGCGGATGAGCAGTTGCGACCCACTCATCATCCCCTTTTTTAAAGACAATTTTTATTGAGCCTTGATCCAGTCCTTGAGCTTCGATCATTCCGTCCATCCTGGATGCGTCAATTAGGAAGCTCCCAAGCCGAACTTCGAGAATGCTCACCAGTTTTGGAACAATTCTCGGAAGGCATCTCGTCCAGTCCAAGTTGGCACATAGTTTCGTGTGAGGCCGAGAGCCTGTCTACTCTTTTTGATAGTGTCTCGATCCTCATAGGCCTCGTTCCGGGTATCGAACTCAGGCTCTGCTTCTGAGTCATCGTAATCCATCTTGAGGTGAGTGGAGGTACTGGTTACTGATATCGATGCAGAAGGTGATGGTATGGTCTACCGAAGAGGTGTTTTGATCAGCGTAGTACTTCTGAAGGAAGCAGAGATCGAGAGATGGCTGAGATGGCTGAACTATCAATTAAAATGAAGAAAGAGCAGCGAGAGATTGAGTCGGCGTGGTTTGCATTAGGGTGATGATTGGTATGTTATAGGAGTTGTATGAAAGAGGAAAAGAAAGATGTTTATAGACGAGACGCGGACTAGCCTCGTCAGTGATTGGACAGTGACACAGCAATCAGGTCAGGCCATGAATGAAGGTGAGCTTCGTGCTAAAATTCTCACACGATGGCCTCTCCGAAGATTTTTCGATTGTTTGGCCATTCCTAGTCGTTCATTAATGAGCAAATCATTTTCTGACCTGAAGGAATCTCACATTTTTGGACCATAGCCCATCCACTATTACCCCGCTGTCACCATTTCCAGATTTTGCTCAATGGGTACTCTCAGTTGGGTATTACTCTCAAATCCTTTTCAATTCTCGTCAATATTGCCCGTTCACTGAATCGTAGCAAGTTTCCTACCTTCCTTCAAAGGCCTGTGGACTTTCTCCTATACCAGATCCCTCTTATGACATCGACAAGCTCACTCCTCACTATGAGCCAATGCCACAAGTCTCGCCTTCTCCCATCCATCTTCAATCTCCTGCGTCGAAGTACTAGCAAGCTCACATGTAACTTCTTTTCTTCCAAAGGTCCTCTCGGTGAAATATTAGTATATCGGGACCTGTTTATGGGCATCCCTCAACCGTCGCAAATCATAAATACCTTCCAAGCCAACCAAACCAGCTGGAGGGAGATTCCCATTCTGAAACGTGCTCTGAAATTACAGAGGAGCCCCACGACTTTTTACTAGCAGGATATAATTGTCCTTAGCGGCGTCGTCCAAGTCAGGAAAATGCCTTACATTTCTGCCCAGATTTTTGGCTCTATGAACCTTGTGAGCTGAAGCAGCAGAGAGGCAGTTGAAAGCCGATAGCTGGTTGAAACGAGACTGGCGATATACGGAGTGAGAGTGGGGGCGGATAGAAGTTCCGGGCCATGAGTGAAAACGTAGAGGCAGCGATCATAGGGGCCGTTACGCTCCTCCGTATATGTATTTATGATGGAGTCCGTATCCCCAAGGTGTGAACTTTAAGCTTCGCTGATTCGGAGACGCATTGATGCCTTTGATGCTTCGGAATAATTTGTCATTTTTGGGAGTGCAGATCAAAGGCCAGGTTACAATCGAGCAAGATGGATTGAGGTTGAGAAATAGGGTGCCCTAAGCTAAGCGAGGCGGCTATTTTTAATCGGGCTCTTGTTCAAGCAGCCTATCTCTACGTATACCGCCGAAGCACAGCACCTAAATACAAGAACAGGTAGTATTAAGATTTTCGAGAAGCCTGTAGATATTATATCTTGATGGTATAATGACAACCACGGCTTGGTCCGAGCGAACTGAACATCGATAACGTTGCTCGTCGTCGCCCACCTTGGCGCGGATATACACATAAAGACTCGATCTGCATTTCTGAAGCGACTAGCCAATCTGGATTTCAGGGTCAATTAAATTTATTTTCGGGATATTGAGCTACTCTGTGTGCCCTTCCGCCTCGGTATACTTTTTCTCGACGCGTATTACGGCAGCGAGAAGAAGATAAAGCAATCCGATGGACTTATAGAGATCAACCGGGCCGGCGGTAAAGGGGGAAAAAAGCTATGGCTGCTTACAAATGCATTACTCAAGTGGTAAGTCAATTCACACACTGTTGAGTCGCGGGTGTTGGCAGAGGTGACTAGTGGATTGGGTAGGCATGAATTATCAGACTGATACGATAGAACCTGTTCTTGGACTTGAGTAAAGCAGACAATGAATAATTATTAAAGTGAAGATTTGATCGCTAAATTTAAGGTCTGAGAACATATTCACCTGCTTGACATAAGCCAACTCCATAACATCCATCACCTGGCGGGCTGCAGCTCGCAGATATCTCTGTCTATACAACAGAGTTCAAGGACAGAAATTTGGATTACCCTCATCTAGAATGGATCCTTCTTGAAAGCTTCCTCGGCCTCTTTGTAAGCATCATATCCGTACAGCCACGACTGCACCCGGGGACACGTCCACCTGCTCGGGAAATCCGCCTTCACCTCTCCACCAAGCATCCCCAGCATCAACGCATCCCTCTCTTCCTGCTCCTCCCCGTCCGCCAGGTGGAAATCGCGTCGCTGCTTGAACGTCTCGCTCCTAATGCCCTCCCCCCTCTCCTTCCGCAAATCCTGATACATCTTGGCGGCCCGAACCAATTGCTCTGCCCTTCCCTCTCCATCGTCAGCATTGACCTGCCCCAGCAAATAGCCCACCACCGCGCCATCCTCCAACGACGAGTTCGCGCCTTGGGCCAGGTACGGCAGCATGGGATGGCAGCAGTCGCCCATCATCAGGAACGTGCCCTGTTCGTTAGCCCACTCCGGGAGCGTGTCGAGCCACAGCAACTTCCACTTCGCCACGGCCGGCACCTGATCCAGGAACTTCGTCAGGATGGGGTCCCAGCCCTCGAACAGCCTCTTCATCTCGGTGATTTCGCCCTCGGCTTTGCTGACTCCGGCCGGGAGGGTATCCGGGCACAGGAGAACGAGGTTGTACAGGTCCCCGCCGCGCACCGTGTAGGCGACGACGTGCGTGTTGGGACCGACCCAGAAATTGACGGTGGCGGCCCGGATGAAGTTCCGGAGCTCGGGCGCGTCCGGGCCAGTGAGGTCGTTGGCGTGGATTAAAATCCTGTAGGCGAGATCACCTGTCAGGATGGGCGGGCTGGGCCGGCCCAGGAACTGCGAGCGAGTGGCGGACCACAGGCCTTCGGCGCAGAGGATGACGTGGCCGTCGACGATCTCGCCGTCGTGGAGCTTGACTTCCACCATGTCGAAGTCGACGGATGTGACTCGGGCGTCGAGGCGGATCTCGATGCCGAGTTCGTTGCAGCGGTGGGCCATAGCCCGCTGGAGGTCAACACGGTGCAGGCCCCAGAACGGAGCGCCGTATTTGCGGCTGATGGATTGCTGAAAGTCTTGTTCCCGGGCAAGCAGTCTGGTACCGTCGTAGCGGTGGACTGAGAGCGTGTTTGGGAACGTGGCCTTCGGCACGAGAGTCTCGTATATCCCCCAGCGTTTGAAATTGCGGGTTCCGTTGGGTGTGAGTTGCAGGCCGGCCTGAGAGTTTGTCATTTCAAAAGGGGGACCAGGAATGGAAAATCAGGAGGCATACTTACGCCAACTTCGGCCAGCTCTTTCACAGACTCGAGGATTGTGACTGTGTGGTTCGGGTTGGCAAGCTTGGTTGAAATGGCAGCCGAGAGGCCAGCCAGACCAGCGCCTATCACGATGAGGTGGATGGAGCCTGACATTATTCCCTGGCTTCAAGGAGTCGGCTACCCAGCCCAAGTCCTTGTTTTGATAGAATTGATCTCGACTCGATGCCCCGAGTGGGTCCTTTCAAGTGTTGTGAGCGCTCTTTGCTCTGTATGTTCTCGCACAGTTCTTAGGAGGGGGATAGTCGTAAGGAGTCTCAGGCACACTTAAGTACCTAGTCGACTTGGACATAAGTAGAAGGTTGGAGACAGACGTTAGGCTAAGCGAGAAAGAAGAATATAAATATCATATGAATATCGGTATATCAGTGTTGTTTCCAGTTCGTATATATATTATATCATATAACGCAAAACGTCCGATTCAGCGGGGATGGGCATAGCGGGGCTCTCATCCACAAGAAGTGGGATACGTATAAGCAGGTGGACACGGGTAACTGCATCGTACATGAGAGTGCAGATTATCAACCTGGTAGCTCGTGAACAATCGGCTAAGAGTAAGAGAATAAGTAGACTTGACAAATGGTCCATCGCGCTTGCAACGAAACTTTCTTCATACCCATTTTCAAATTCGTTCATTGAATTTATCGTGCAGATCAGGCCAATATCGAGTCCAATTTACCCCGTATTTTTACCCCGTATGTACGCAGGCGCTCCACGAACGCCAGCCAAGCTATACAACTCTTTTTTTTGACGCCCTCCAAATGCATAACATGTCCATTCCCACCGGATCCACATATTCGCATCAAACCAGGTTCTCCATGTCCGGGGTGACCACAAATTTGCCCATAATTTGCCCCATGCTCATTGCCCGACCTTCAGGTGCTCCACCGCCTACTGGTCCTTTCTCAAGGCCATCGACAACAATGCCGGTCGTCAAAAACCCAGCGTCGACTCCACGTCCGACAAGCAAGTTGACACCTCCCCAAGACAGTTCGACTTTACCGCTCTGGCGTACAACTAGCTTGCCGATCCAGCCTTCCTCGTGGACGTATGGTGTACGCTTCCCCTTGCTCCTTTTTTCCTCTTCCATCTTGGCTTTGTCGATTGAAATGGTTTCTTCTTCCATCTTAATAGCAACAGACTCTCCGGTGAGATCGGCGCGGTCCCTGGCTTTGGCTTTACTCTTTGCAGATGTTCCGGTGCCTGAAACCTCGACGTCACCATTTCCATCCGCGCTCAAGTCGTGCATCTTCTTTGGGTCAATCGGTTTGCCTTTGACAGGATCGTACAGCTCCGGCAAGATGGGTGGGAATTGGAAAAGGTATAGTCTGCCGGATCGCTTGTCTTCTGGCTTCGGGGCAGCTTCCTCCATCAGGACATCCTCCTGACCATCGGTCCCCTTGCTTTTGTCTGTAAGATTCCCTTGCAGGCCGCCAAGCTCACTGGCGAGAATGGCAACGTCCTCGAGATGACGCTCATACTCCGCTTTGTCTTCTTCGGTCTGGATGACTTGCTTGTGAGCCCGCTTCTTCTTGGGTTGTGCCTTCTTTTCTCCTAATACTCCAGTCATAGCAGCATCGTCGTCCATTTTCAACTCCGGCTTGACCTTGCGTTTTGATTCTGGGGACAGGGGCTCGACGGTGCTGGTTGAATCAGGGGAGATGTGACGGAAAGTCGCAGCCAAGCCAGGTTCTGTCTTGATGCTAATCTCGTCTCTAGGGTCACCCATCCTAGTGTCCGCGGGTCCTGGCCTCGAGGAGGATCGTGTCTCGTCGACCTCGACGCCGTCTTCGTCATCCTCTATCTTGATAACCGGTCCCGTATTGACAATTGTTACTCGTGCCTTGTGCTCGTGACGATCCAGACGGACAGGCCTCAGACCGGTCTTTCTGATTGACTTCGTACCAATGTACTGGATTTCGTCGTCTTCGTCTTCGGGAACGAGATTTATCATCGCAATATCAACTCGGGGGGCGTCTCCGTCCTCGCCCGGGTAGTGAGGTTCAGGGACATAGTCTTTGTTGAATCCGCCCATTCTCCCTCCTCCTCCACCTCCACCTCCTCCGCCACCTGTATATCCACCTGATCGTGAAGGTCCCGATTCCGTCTTGATACCGGACACACCACTTCCACCTCCCCCTCCACCCCCTCCAAGTCTCGTGAATCCGGTAGAAGAATTCTCTAAAGAAATGTCAGCTCTTCACTTCCACACCTGACCACATATACGCACTTATAGACTCTGGGAGAGCTCCAAACAGCCCCGAGCCCCCGCCTCCCCGACTAGATCTCCCCATAGCATCTCCTCGTCCGCGCGCCGGTCTCCCCCTGCCCCTCAGAGCCCTAGCTTCCTCTCTCGCCTTCGTAGCCGCAATTCCAGCCAATCTTGCCTCTTCTTTCCTCGCAAGCTCTGCCAGCTTCGTCGCATCGGCTCTGTTAGCTTTCGGCTTGAACTTGCTCGGGGCCTTTGCGCCACCTCTTGCGCCTCCTCTACCACCTCTGGTCGACGGACCCGCCTTACTGGCAGAAGAAGCATCGGACGCAGGTTGTGAGGTCGCAGCTCCTGAAGAAGCCCCAGGACCTGAGTGCGCGGGTGTCGGAGCTGGAGTTTCCGTAGGAATGGTCGCTGGTGAGGAGTTGGGGGAAAATGAGTTATCGCCGGTTTCGCTGAGCTGGGGAGTCGAGACCGCTGGCGCTGGAGCTTCTGAGGCCGGGGCTGTTTCAGATTGGCTTGCTGGGGCATCTGCCATCTGGACATCTGGTGCCGGGGAGTCTGCTGCTGCTGGATCTGAAGCTGTAGCTTTTCCTCTCCCTCGGCCTCTGCCTCGTCCAGCACCGCCGCGCACAGCTTTTGGAGGCATTTTGGTGCTTCGATGGAGTCCGAGAAGTTGTAATATTACCGCATTAAGATATCGAAAGTGTTCCCTATGTAAAGGTATTTGGCAAGAGGCGAGATGAAATGTAAAATTTGGGTTGACTCTTTCGCTGGTGGGGGACAACTTTTTTTGATCTCAGCCTTCTCCCGCCGGGAAATCGGCAAAACAGTTATTCCGGTCAACTTCGAGTATTTCTTGGCGATGCGAATTAAAAGCCTTGCAATCAATAAAATACGATGCTTAAAATTTGGTTTCCGTCCTTTCGACTGCCTGGGTGAAGTTAACGCTGCACTGTGAGGACGGATGTCGCTTTTACTTACGCCCAATCCAGGCTAGTCGTAGACTATTTAAGTAAGTTGACATAAATGGCAAGCAGCTTACGTAATCCCAAAACGAGCTTGAAGTTAGGTATACCTAATTAGCTAGCTGCCTTTTGTCTCAATCCCACGACTCTTCCTCCCAGAACAACAACACTACCTTCCTGAATTAATTGGAAGCGGTAGTAGTAAGATGGCGGTCGCAAATTTGGGCATCGTGAGTAGAGAGAAACGGAGTGGTTAACCTTTCCCCGGTTGGCTCATACGTAAAACGTAAACGCTGAACACTTACCTAGCTACATAGGCCACAGGCCACAAGCCAGGACCGGATCAGGTCTATATCTACCTACACTTGACATTTCTGGTCAGTTTTCAGAGCCTGCTAGGTTTATCATTAGGGCCTGCCGTTTACGTACCGGACATTCTCAGCCGTCGACTTGTAAACCATTAGCCGTAAAAGGCCACGCTGGAGACAACCACGCATCACTCTGACTCCTCACTCATTCGCCTAGGATGTTAGAGACATCAGTACACCGTGAAATGATTGGTTGAATGCGCAGGTAGTAGTAGTATGGTGTAGGGGCGCGCTCTTGATTAGTTTGAAAAGGTCACGTTTCGTCTTCTTGTTTACATTCCTCGCTTGAGTGTCCTCGCTTAAACCAAAACAACCAAAGTACGATTACGAAAAAAACAAAAAAGTAGCAAAAATCTTCCAGAAGCTCGCACTTGCGAGGTTCTGGAATACAAACGTGATTGAACCCGTTTTCCGAATATTCAGAATCCCCTTGGTCGCACGAAAGCGAAAACCCAGATATTCGAGATCGGAGCAGGCAGACGATGAACCACTAGGCCAGCTAGACGGAAATTCTGAATATGTTTAGGAATAATGTCCGTGGGTTTTATATACCCCCAATTTTTTTTGGGCGGCCATCGGGTCTCGGACAGAGCATTGGACTATTGGTCGGATATGGAGATATTTTCAGAGGAAAGCAAGTCTATGAATAGCTGCTGGTTGTGGTCTGGCAGGAGTGAGTCGTGTCTGCTTCATATACGAACGCACCTGGATGCGATCTCTGGGATGATTTAATCATCTCCTCTTTGCTTACCCCAAAATCATCTGGTCAATCACCTATCCTAACAAGTGAATGCCAGGATCCAGCAAGTTTCCCATTTCTCGATAGCCCACAGTCGCTCTACATCGTTGCCCGCTACTGGAAAAGAGATCGGCCATCTGCGAAAATAAGATTGATCTCTTTTCAAGCAGTCTAATTTCAGAAACAAGCCCCAGTTTAAGACTGCAGGGAGTTAGTTGTTGTTTCTCATACCAACGAGCAGCTGGCCTCGGTTTGGGCTCCAGAACCGCCCAGTCGACCCATCATCAGTGATCATCGCCAGTCCCGGATCCTATAATCCCAAACCAAATACTCTTGCAAGATGGGATTTCCCGATAGCGATGTATTGCTCGCCGAATCCATCCACGGCTTCCTGGATTAAACATTGTGATAAAGTCGATCAGGTCCCTGCGTTGCGAACAACGCCTGTCAATCAAGCGTCACTACGAGAAGCTTTCGTCCGGAAACCTCACTCAGATAATCAGACGTGAAGTAGGAAACATGGCCTACGTCGCTACGACTTGTCTTGTAAGAGGACTTCCGGCTGAGCCATCACGAGAGCAGATATCGAGATTCGAGGCAAGTCGCTCTTGTCACGATGGTGAGTACGGGCCTTGCCACGGTCCGACAACCTATCATCAGTATGGATGAACATTGTGAAGAATCTCGGGCTGGTTTTCAAAAGCACGGATTTAGTCCTGGACGAGTATAGGCCCTTTCGCGGAAGTCTCTCTACAAGGGTAGTGATGGTGTCGGCTAGGCGTACCTTCGCTACGATCCAGGTCTGGATCGAACATGCCGTGAACTGAGGTATTCAAAAAGAAGTCGAACTAGTCATGATACTTTAGCAGAGGTCATTGAGAAGCTCTGGTAGGGGCCGCCGCTCTGTTCCGACGTTCTCTTGATCGAAGTGATCAGAAATTTATCAAAGTGGGGATCAAGTGGCCCAACTGAGCAAGCTAGATTTGAACTCTAGAGACGGCCAGCATTGCGTATAATCCTCGCAGAGACTTTGTACAAGAGAGTGTGTAGGACTCTTACACGGCACGGAAAGAAAGCATAGCAGATCTGCGAACTGATCCAGAGATAGAGATCGATATACCTACTCATGCTGAAGGCAATCCCAATACCAGCTCCAAGAGAGCAGATGAATCCTCCGCGCACGTAAGTTGCAAAAGGCAACGACGCTACACAAGTAAGCAGCACAACCAGCGTCCCTAGCAAAGATACGCTACTCTGGAACCTGTGTGAAGAGCAGACTATGGCTCGTATGCATAATTCAAGCGGTAGTGCTAAAATAAGTAGACGGACCCTTTCGGACGGCCCGCCCTCTCAGCGGCAGGCTTCGAAGCGCCATAGCTACCCAACAGATAAGAAGATCTCCAAGGCCATGAATATCCCGTACCGACCCACGCAAGAAAGGAGGAAGTGAAAGAACACAAAACAGGCCCTTCCGCACTTTTTATATGAAACGGAATAGCTCACCTCACCTCACCTCGTCTCATCCAGCCATGGATGCATCCATCCATCCATCCATCCATCCATCCATCCACCGACGAAAATTCATCCACCCATCACCCACCCTCAAAGTAAAAGAAAGGTAAAAACATCTCACCTACATATATACATACATACATACATGCATTATACATACATACCAATGTCCAAACCCCCCATAACCCAGTCAAGTCACCCATTACCCATTACCCACTACCCAACACCTACCCACCCCCAACCCCACACCAAGACCCAGACACACCCACCACGACGCAAAGACCCATTCTTAAAAAAAAAAGAAAGAAAAAAAAAAGAGAGGATTAAGGATGAAGAGGCAGATAACACAACCAACCAACCAACCAACCAACCAAAAACCAAACCAATCCATCCCATCTCCCCCTATCCATCCAAATCTATCCAATCCCGCCACCTCTTTCACTAGCTAGCCCAACCTACCTACCTACCTACCTACCTACCTACCTACTGTACCTACCCACTCACCCATTCACCCACTCACCCACTCACCCAACCGATAACCTAGAGAGATTGGGAGCGAGACAGCAGGGAGGGAGGAAGGAGAGAGAGGGGGTAAGAGAGAGAGAGAGAGAGAGAGAGTCACACAAAGAAAGAAAGAAACATACTGCAAAAAAATAAAATAAAAGGCCAGATTGATCGAAGTTGGTCCTCTCGAATTTACTGGCGTGCAATACTAGGGTAGAGTCGAAAGCAAAGGCTTACCTACCTACCTACCTACCTACCTACCTATCTACCTACTTATCCATCACCCGTGACCCGCCATCTGTATTGGAGACTATTATAAACCTGCTGTCCTGGAGTGTATGATTCTTCTATGGTGTCTCTTTTCTATTACCCGCAACATAATATCTTTGTTTCTTTACGCAAACGCCCATTCATCTTCATCTGTTGTTCATCACCTGCCCTTTGCCCCCTCTCCCCCCCCCCCCTAACCATTCATCAACTCGCCTCGCCGCAACCTCTTCACGCGCGTGCCCCTCCACCACCCCCTCCAACAATCTTCGGTAAGCTCTGCCACGCCTCCTTCCCCGGGACCCTCCTCTTCCCAAACTCCCCGTCCAGGTCAAGGATGATCTTCAGCGCGTTCCTGCTCCGCAGATAACTCAGCGGGCCGTCTTGCCCAGGCAGACCGTGCGAAGAAGCGCCGACGCCCATGTGCGGCGCGTCCTTCTCCTCACCCGGCAAGGGGAGCAGGCCCTGCAGGACCTCGTAGCCCGCGAGCGTGAATGCGAATTGTGGACTCGAACGCAGGATGCGCGCCGGGCCGCCCTTGAAGAAGGCTTTGAAGCCCTCCTCTTTGAAGATCGTGGTGGCGCACTGGCGGAGGGAGGTGTAGGAGCTCTCGCCCTTGCGAGCCTCGACCTGCAGACGGGTTTTGATCACGTCGCAGGGCGTGGTCAGGTACGCAGCCGGCATACCTGCAATAGCGCCTGCAGTGAGCAGCTGCAGGATCCCCAGCGACTTGGTTTGTGATTCTCCGAAGTAGTCGCGCTTCAGATGGTTGTAGGTGGGGAAGTAGATGGCGGAGAAGGGGACGTCGCGGAGGAGACAGGCCGAGGCGCCTTTGTAGAGGCCGACCAGACCCAGGTTACGGACGATCCACATAGCGGAGCGGCGAGGGGCGCCGTCGACATTCTTGGCTACTTCTCCTTGCACCTGCAGGCGGATTTTGACAATTTCAAGGGGGTTGGTGAAGATCTGAGGAGTGTTAGTGAGAATGGGGGGTAAGAGGAGGGCAAAACGTACGACTTGGCAGGCTCCTGCAGTTCCTCCGGCCAGGATTTCGTGAGGAAGGCGAATGGACCCATCTTGGCCGGAGAGTTGTGCTCGGACGAGATCGTTGACGGTCAATTTGATGGCCTTTTCGGGGGCGACACCTACAAGTTGGGGCAAGACACCTGAATACAGGCCCTTGAACCCCTCGTTCTGGATAACTTTCCTCGCGCAGTCCAGAGAGTTCTTGTACAGCATCGCACCCACACGCGACGATCGCTGGTTCTGCATTCTCGTCTTGACCAAATCGATGGGGTAGACCATGAATGCGCCAAACGCACCCGCCAGAGAACCCAGCGCAAAGTGATGCACGGATTCCAAGACGCGGCGGAAGAAGGTCTCACTTGAGGTTTTGGCTTTCGCAGCACCAGCTCTTCCAGCTTCGGAGAATGCATTGCGCCACGAAGCATCAAGCACCTTTGCGAAATCCGAGAGGCCGAGTCGTCCGGATGGCTCGTCGAGACTGGCAAAGTGGAACAGAATATCAGCTTCCATGGGCGTAAAGAGAGAGAATCGAGTGACGCGCGCAGCTTCGTTGAGGAACTCAGTGCGAGTAATCTTCCCATCAGCACTTTGCGCCGTGGCCTGTCTGATAATCATCTCCACCAGATCCATCTCGCGAATCATATTCTGGAACGCACGAACGTTGGCGTATGAGATCTTGCTGCCAGTAGAGATATTACACAGCGTATGTAAGTTCTCCAGAAGATGATCCGAGAGCTTGTGTCTCGCCGTCTGCAAGATGATGCGCTGGAACTCCTCTGGCTCGATATATCCATCTCCATCCTTGTCAAAATAGTGGAAGGCCTGTCGTATCCGCTCTCCCTGCAGCCCTCTCAGCATCTGCGAGAACTGGGGATAGGTCAGGTCGTGTCGGCGCTTCTTCCCCCCGCTGTACAGATTCGCCCACTCGCAGTTCCAATCGAATGGTATACTCTCCGGGCCCTTGTTCATCTCGTACAGCTTCTTCAGGTCATCGTATTTGACGGTACCAGTCTGCTCGACATCGAACAAGCGGAAGGCAATCTCGTACTCGGCGTCTGGTTTCGCGAGGAGGTTCTCGAACGTGCCCCAGTCGAAGAGGTTGACCTTGCCCGTGTTTCTCCGATCTGCAACCTTGAAGAGAATCGCATATTGTTCACGTTTGATCTTGTGCTAAATCCACCCGAGTCTCGTCAGTCAATTGCTTCTCTAACCTGGATCTGACAGGGCACGGGATAGGACAGGGCCCGAGATTCAGTAACTCACGTAGTCCTCCGTGTCGGGCGCAACGGCATTGATGAACTCTTCCTCGCCCATGAAGAGCTCCCCACTATCCTCATCCTTCCGCGCGTTCTTGTCAAAGGTCGCCTTGGACAGGGCGGATAGCTGCACGTCTTCTTCCACCACCTCGGTGCCAACAAGAGCCTCCTTCACTACCTCCTTCGCCTTTGTGAGGTCCGCCATCCTGTCCGTGATCCCCAGAGCCCTAGCACGTCAATCCTGATCAATTGCTGGCCGGGAGTAGCCGGAAGTAACCAAACGTGTGGTTGTCGGCGGTCGATCTGGTGTAGTTGGGTGTTTATGAGGCCTCGTCGGGAAAAATGGGGTTCTCGTAATGGGGGTACGGGGGGGGGAGAGGTGGAAAAGCAGGGGTGGAGCTTCGCGGGTGGAGCTTTGCGGGATGCGCCAATTGATCGCCGACGCAGTGAGCTGCTGAAAGAGTTGCACGCTCTAGACGGGGATGGAAAGAAAGAAGATCTGCTGGAGAATCTCAAAAGACCGTTTGGCTTGGCTTGGGTAGCTGTAGCTTCTGGCGAGTTGGCGTCTCCTGAGCTCTGCTGGCCTCGGGATGAGGTAGATACAGATTCGGACTTACCGTAGCTCGGGCAGGATTTAGCCTGTAAAGGGCATGCTGGATTAATGATAGACCGCTCCGAAGTTCTCAAGCACTGAGGGCTGGGCTATGGGCTGGGAAGATCGAGGGGCCGGGGGAAAGAAAAAATAAAATTCGAATGGTGCGCTGGGTGCATACCAGTTGCGAAGCCTTTTCCGTAGCTACCAAGTATCATCTTCCACTGTGGGAAGAGAGCGAAGGCTTGCTGCCCAGTTCGCTCATGGATGATCAATTGCAGGATTGCGACTAGGGCCGAGGTCACACATATCACATTCATCACATGCATCACCACCAAGTTTTGAGAGAAGTACCATTAGCCTCTAGTCTATTACCCGGGATGCCACCCGGTCTTGGAAACGCCACGGAACACCGGCCGATCTTCCAGGAAGTTCACAGAGATGCAAGTACATGCCTATCCTCCTCCAACGCCTTGCCTCCCAAACCTGCACAATAGCAAGAAAGCCGAAGAAATTCATGGGGATCGTCTTATCGTGAGGCATCGTTACGCGCGCAAAGCAAGATGATGTCGGTGGCCGTCGGTCCGGTCCGGTCTCGAAGTTGAAATCCGGGGAGGGCGCCATGCGAAAATCGAAAGTGTGTAAGAAGAGGAATCAATTATGGCCCGCGTGCTTCTCCGAAACGGAAACGCGACGCTATGTCTTGAAGTCAAAATATGCCCGTTAGAAAGCATATGCCGATGATCAACGACGTGGTCCATATTGATCCCAATAAAATACAGGAAAGAAATATTTTGTCGTCCAGGGAACGCAGACATCAGTTCTTGGAGCCGTGGAACGTGGTTTTTCCGTCCGATGGGAGGATGGATTGACGCACAGCAACCGCAGGGACACGGAAGCCTCGGATCAGCTCGGACTGGACGAAGTGAGAAGCACGCTTGTATCGACGATCCGAGTACTTCTCGAAAACGGCAGCGTGATGCTTCAATGGGGACTCACAGCACTCGACGATGAGCACAACGAGAGGGCGAAGTTGAGACCAGGTGTAGCCAGCGTAGTAGACATGAGCTGGGGACTAGATTCAGTTAGTAGCTGCTGGGTAGATCAAGGGGGAGGTCACTTACCCAGTCACCCTTCTTGAGCATGAAGCGGGCAAGGGAGTGGGCACCGGCAGCGACATAGCTGGGTGGGGAGCTCACGAATCGCTCGTCCATGATGGTGATCTCGAGGAAGTACTTGGCCAGGGTGCGGGTCTCCAAGTCGTAGTCATCAGCCTTGCTGATTCGGCGGAGGAAGCTCATGGGTCCAGGCCATCCCAGCTCGAACTGAAGCATGCTGAGCATGAATCGCTCGGCCTTGAGAATCTCATCAACGCTGTATCCTCCGTCGACCATGTAGACGATCTCATTGATGGATGGGCAGTTGATCTCCTCGTACTTGGCAGCAACGAAGATAGCAGTAGCACCAACCAACTGCAGCTTACCCAAGGAGACGATCTTGCAGGAGAGGAAGCGATCGATGTAGTTGACACAGAGGAAGAGAGTCTCAGGAAGCAGGGAGAAGCGGTGGTGCACCTGAATCAGCCAGTCCATGAGGACCGAGCGCATAGACCATTGAATCTCGGTTTGGTTGTCCATGTAGTTGGCATCGGGCAACATCTTGGACTAGAAGAACATGATGGGTCAGCCTATGTTGGGCAAAGGGAAAACATGGCTGAGCCAGCATGTAAACATGGACCGTATCAGCGGCCGGACATGGGCTGCGTGATCGGCCAGAAAGCGCATTGTTGATTGGAAAACAAGGGATGTGTGGGGAGAGAACGCTTACCTCAAGATCACGCATGTAACCAAAGATCTCCTCGCCGTACTCAGCCACCATGCTGGTATCCCAGGCCTCATCCTCCACCTCTTCGATGGTTCGGGCACTCTCAACAACCAGCTTCGCAGCAGCCAACTCCTTCTTGACGGCGGCGGTAATCGTGGGCGCAAAGAGAGTGGTGACACCAGTGGTCTCGCCTCGGGAGACGTAGGAGTAAGCAGTAGTGTAACCATCATACTCCTCCTCAATGATAGCATATTCCTCCTCGTTGATAGCGTCATCACCGTATTGAGAGAGATCGGGGGAAGAGAGTTGAGTAGCCTCGGGGAGGGTTGTCTGGTCTTGGTAGTCACCACGGTTTTGATCGACATCAACAGCATCTCCCAACTCTTGTGCCTCGGTGTAAGATTGACACTTCTCGGCCAGCTCACCAGCTTGTTGCTCTGCAGCATCCTCGTAGGCAGGGCCACCTCCAAGCGTATCCTCGGATGGATCGTGGTGGGCATTCACGTACTTGCTCTCGTCATGGCCGAGACCAGGGTGAGTTTGCGACAAAAGACCTTGGACTTGGGGAGCCAGGCCTGAGTGCTCGGCAACGGGTGCGGGAAGGGTATTGGTGACTGAAGCGCCCTCGACATCCGGGTCCTTGTAGATAGCTGTGAGCTTCTTCGAGGGGACAAGCTTCAATGGGAGGACGGGCTTGGTCGCAAGGGGGATCGTAGGAGGCTCAGAGGTAAGGTCGAGTGGGACACTGCAGGCAGCATTGGTCGCAGGAAGTTGGACTGCATGGAGGATGGCTGAGGTCTTGTCTTGTTGCAGAGCTGGCTTAACGATCTCGACATTCTGCTTCTGCGCAGCGCCAACATCCGGGAATCCAGATTTAGCCTTGTTAGTATTGCTGATATCGCCTCCGAAAGCTCTCTTGGCTGGGGCCTTGATACCGGCGGGAGCTGCAGGCTGCATGATTTTGAGCGATTTAGTCTTGTTATGGGTGGTCTTTCGCACGGGAGCCAGGGTATTAGTCTCGTTTTCGGGACCGACGATTTGTGGGCCACGAAGGGTTGGCTGTGAAAAGGATATACATTAGTTATGTGATTGTGGAGGGGTGGAAGGGGGAGAGGGTGATTCAGGACGAGATTGAGGTGAAAGAATAGAAAGGAAATGGATGGCGCAAAAGGGCGATCGGCGGTGGTGCCGGGGTGAGAAAACAAGAACAATGCAGGAAACGCAAGAAGATACGTACGTGCTGCTCCATGATGAGCTATGCTAGGATTACAATAGCCAATGCTGGGTAGCTATGGCGATCTGGGTATAGGGCGACGACGATGCAAAGATGCTTAATGCAAGAATCGTGTCGGCGCGTCCCCAAAAACCATAAAAGGGTCAGGTATCGGAGGGAGAGGATGAAGAGAGGGTGAAGAAGAGGGAAGAAGAGTGAAGAGAAGATATCAAAGATTAGGCTGCGGAAGGTCACCAAGGTCACCTCAATCTCAAGAGCTGAGATGAGATGAGATGGAGTTGTCGTGCGTTCCGGTTGTTGTTGTTATCGAGGTGGTGGTAGGAGGTTGAGGTCGAGAGGTTGTGTGGAAGAAGGAAGGATGGGGGGGGGAGGAAGTCGACGTCAGCTTTAAGTAGCTCGAACGTGTCGGCGACGGTGAAGGTGAAGTCGAAGGTAGAGGTTGGAGGTGAAAGTGAAGGTGAATCTCATCGCGACCGCCGAGCAACCATAAAACCATAACAGACCGGAGCGGAAAAACTCTAAAATCGGCATCACCCACCGTAACCAGAGGAACGGCGGAACCTGGGTGGGTCGAGCTAGTCCCAGGTCGAGCTTAGTTGGGCCTAGGGTAAACATCCGTGCGGAACGCCAAGCATCTCTGCGCGTCTTCTACAACACGCTGCAACAACTTGACATTTTAGATATCTCGCCTTAAGAGCTTTAAATGCCTATTAGATCATGTAAATTGATGATCATACACTCTGAGAAGGTATGCGAACAGTTCTATCCCGCTGAATATGCTTTGCGATCACTTTGGGAGCTATAATCCTGAATGTTGCCCTTTGGTAGCAGAAACAAGATTTCGCGTCGCTTTCCATCGCCAGATCACGTGAGACTTTTCCCCCCATCTTCCTTCTTCCTTTCGATCTTCTTAGCTACATTCCGACGTGACCTCTGCATTCATTGCTGAGACTTTTCCGAGCTTTCTGTTCGCTTTGTTTCTTTTACTTGACTGCGCCGGGCCGCTATGCGCTGGTATGCGGGAGGGGACAGCATCGGTCGCTATAGGGAGGCTTGAGGATCTAGTTATGCCTGGTCAGGATACCTCAGTATCTAGGTATATATGTATATACACATATATCCCTTTCCATTTATCTTTACCAATGGCCACCTCTATTTCCAAACAAAGGGGTTTCCCTCTCCTTCGACTCCTATCCCTCTCTCTACCGGTATGCTACCAAGATACAAATACCCATCCATCTTTCCCGTGAGCGAGGGAGGGAGTGATTGATTGGCCCTCGCGATTCACGGCTGTTCCTGTTTACAGTTTGTATTAGTGCGATCTTCTAACCGACCGACCGACCGACTGACCGACTGACCGACTGACCGACCGACCGACCGGACCCTCTGCGCCGACCCAGAGACTATAGGTACATCTTCTCCTTACCTATCATCCTACTTCTCCGCAAGTTTGGAATATCTTTGCTGATGGCCTGCCCATCGTTGGTGGTCGAGGTCCTATCGGCTCAGATAAGGGTCGCGGCCCGTGGCCTGGGCCTGTCGGAATGTGCCAAAGCAGCAATTCGAGCCTTCAGGATGTCGCCACTTCGGACTCCATCCTGCGATCGCAATCCTCTCTCCCCCGTACTCCGTCCCCCCAAACCCTATCTCCTTCCTAGCACGTTCAGAGGCCTCCTCCGCAGCGGTTTCTGCCGTTGTCGACCACACCAGCGCCCGCGCCCGCGCCCGCGCCAGCACCAGCACCAGCACCAGCGCCAGCACCAGCACTACTGCAGGCCGATCTACCCATCTACCTACCTAGCCATCTATCCACTCATGAGCGCACGAATGAAGCCAACACGATGATACAGATACGCAGGCCGCAGCTGATTGAGTTGCCTGCTGCCCTTCTGCCCTTTCCCACACATCCGTAGGCACATATCACCTGAAACCTCCGGTCGGGTGAGCCAGCACAGCGTCACCAGAATGCTTGGGCGCACCTGATACTGGTAGCTCCTGATCTCGAGCAGCAACTCACCGATACTGGATACTGGAAACTGGATACTAGATGCTGGATACTGGATACTGGATGCTGGATGCTGGATGCTGGATGCTGGATGCTGGATGCTGGATGCTGGATGCTGGATGCTGGATGCTGGATACTGGAGTGCCGGTAGATCCACGCCGGCGCCTGATAGGACCACACAGCACACACCACACACCACACACCACACACCACACACCACACACCACACACCACCACCCTTCCCACCTCTCCCCTCCTGGGCGCGGGCGGATCGCAGGCATTCGAGACGGATAAGCTCACAGGGTGCACTGCCCTGCACTGCACTGTACTGTACTGTACTGTACTGTACAGCGCTGCACTCACTGATCTAGATTGATGCACTTGTTCCCTCCCCCTTCCCAGACCCAGACGTCCACGGTTCCCAGCCAGCACTGAAATCGAGGGTTTCTTCGTTACTGACCTCGGTACTGACCTTGCTACTGTACTGACTGACCTTGCTACTGACCTCGTTGCTGCCCTCGTTCCTGCCCTCGTTCCTGCCCTCGTTCCTGCCCTCGTTCCTGACCTCGTTACACCGGTGGGCCGCCCTCATCCTCGTCCCTCCAGTAGATCCCTGCAAGATGTTGGCATATGTCATCGGCCAACACCATTGGACAAGACCGTCTTTCCATCGAGCCCTGGGCCTCTGCACTGCACAACACAACACTGCATCTCCAGTTGTCGTTGTAGGAGCCGGTCGTGTCGCGACAGTTGTCGACCGTCGATGGCAAGTGCCGTCGCCTCTTGCACCAGACTCTGTACCTGCACCTCGAGACGCTGGCTGTGCTTCCGTCCTTGCCTAAAGAACGGCCTGACGGCCTGACGGCCTGACGGCCTGACGTCGCCGACGGGACGCTTCCGAAGACGGCATGCACGGCAGACTCGATCAGCGAGGCTTTTTCGTGCGAATTGTCTCAATACACTTGACGGCCATTATCAGCCGAGAAAACATGCCTCCACAGGTTCAGAGGAAGATTGACCACATCGCAAACTGTTGGAGTCCATGTAAATCGTAAACCGCTCATCCGGATATTTATATCTATATATATCGATGTACATGGACCTCGGGGACTTGCCCTTTGCAGTTTCATGGACTGCACTTCAGACATGAAAAGACGTGAATAGCAGACTTGCCCATCTGGAGATCGATCGCTTTTCTGTTTGGGTCTGATCCAATAAAACAAAATAATCATCATCACATTCGTGGGGAAAAGGGCCTAGTGAATTGTAGGGGATGTTAAGCAAGTACTTATGCTCCCAAATGCGTGTGTGCATTAAAAGCCACCGCCTGGCCGACACCTCCATGTCCTACATCTCCCTCTCCTCCTCCGCTTCTCCTCTCCTCATCACAACCACAGCACCGAGAGGAGGAACGCTGCACTAACACAACAACAGGTATGCTTGCTAATCATCTGCGCTCTCTTTTGCCATCGCTCCACCGCAGCTAGGAATCCGATTTCCCCCCCCAAATCCCATCTGCTAACATCGCATCGCTGTCGCAGGTCTTCCGAGACGTCAATTGGAACGAACTCCCAACTTCAAATGCCTAGATAGGTCGCCCAACGCCATCTGTTCCGACCAGCTGTAAGTGGCCCTCAGTCTTCAGTTCTATGCGATCAAGTAAATACTCCATCTCAAATCCCATCTACCCCCACTGGTCTGCGGGTCCTCTGCTCCTCTGCTCCTGGTCAGCCCGAACCGCCAGCGGACGCAGACCCAGTCGACCTTCACTCTCACGTCCTTCCATCAAATCACTCTCTACTCACATCCTCGAGCATCGAATCAGCCATACTGACATTGATTCGTACCCAGTTCGAGAATCCCATCTACATTCGTTCTGCCAACTCGGCCGCCTGCTTTTGCGACAACCGGCTCCATCGGTCACCCCAAAAACTTCCATCTGCAGTCCATAACCATTGTTTGATACCCGCTCTCCTCGCTCGTCCCAGAAAGATACTACCTGTGCAATCTCCTGTCTGGCCCAGATTCCTCAAACGCACAAATTCATCTTCACAGCGCCACTGTTCCTCCCCTCCTCCCCCCTCCCCCCCTTCCAACCGCTCCTCTCCCACCCGGAACACAATGGCAGGCATGGACAGTCGCAATGGGGAGCAGAGAATGGTGACACCACCCGCTGTTTACGGGCCTTCTAAATCCAACTCTGCCACTCCCCACAACAACGGAATGTCGCCTTTTGGAAGCCCGACACCCAAGAGTGTCGCATTCGAACTCCTGTTTCCCGAATCACCCCAGTACCGTGCGCGACTGCCCATGAGGGTGCAGATATTCCCTCACGATACTACCGACTCCATCGTGACAACCGTCAAGAACTTCTACGGCCTCTACGCTGGCCCTGGCGGGGCCAAAGGGGTCAGTTTCGAGGATGAGCAAGGAAACACCCTAATCGCCCGATACGAGAACCTTCGAAACAACATGGTCGTCTACGTGCGAGTGATTGAGGAGCCTGCACCAGCGGCGGGAGCATACGGCCTGCCACCATACCATTCTGCCTCGCCCGTTCTACAGCAGTCGTACTATCCTGGCGATGGTCACCACATGCCTCCCCCGCAACCAGCCCAGGCACTCAGCTACGGCCAGCCCCTTTCCAGACCGACGTCGAGAACTTCTCGCAAGCGTAGCATCTCTCCCGATGCGCGTGGTCGTCGCAGTGCGTCTGTCAGCACAAATCCGCTGCCCCCAAAGAAGAGCCGGTCGCGATCGGGCTTTAAGAGCAGGGGATCGAGCGCACACGGCGGCTTCCCAGACAACCACAGTGATGGCTTGACGGGATATAGTAGCGGCGACGGAGCGGCAGGCTCGGTGTCTAGCAAGACCAGGAGCGAGCACCTTGGAAATACCGAAATTAGTTTGGACAACATTGTTGAGGGCGGGCGACGCAAGAGAGCGAAGTTTGAGAGTTCAGTAAGTCGCAACCCACGGTCCGGGCCTTGTCGATACCACTTCTGAGACGGCGTATTAATGTCCTTGTTCTTTCAGGAGTTGCCATTGTTTGCTCCGCCGCAGATGCCGGCTGCGACTTCGAACTCCTCCGTTTCACCCGCTCGTCGCATGGAACATCAGCGAGCAGCATTTCCCTTCACGCATCCTTCACAACACCCATTTGGAAACCCGCAGCCTCTACAATCCCCTCAGAGTTATAACAGTGGATTTGGGCAGCCAGGCATGTACACTACACCGGCTCCTGGGCGTCGCACTAGGGCGACTGGATATCCGCCAAACCGACAATCTCTAGGCAGTACACCTGGCGGCAACAGCTCAGGCATCCTTCCAACACCAGACCCAACTGTTGGAAGTTGCGTTTCGGAAGAGGACAAGGATGTAGCACTTCAATTGATGAGGCTGGGTGAGATGTCAAACATCTCTCATGGTCGCACTTCTGCTTCGACCTTGGACGACACCTTTAGTGGGAAGGCGGACGCCGCATCCTCTACCGGTGCCACCAGTGATAGTGAGAGTGAAAGTGAGCCTGAGCCTGAGCCTGGGCCTGAGCCTGAGCTTCCTCCGCCTCGCCGAATGAAGCGTGAGGCAAGCCCAATCCTTCCTCCTGGTCACGTCAAGAGGTTTCGCCAGCATCTGGATGATGTCCTGCCGAGTCAAGACAGCACTGAGCCCAGCGGTGACGAAGGAGAATACGAAGATGGGCGTGATGAGACGTTCCGACCGGTCATCAAGGGTGAGCCTATGGAGACGGACGATAAGCTCAAGCTTTCCAAGTCCAAGGGCGTCGCTGTCATGGGCAAGCCCCGTACCAGCGCCTCCGGAGTCAAGGTCAAGTCGAAGCCCAAGACATCGCGCCCGGTCCAGGTCAAGTCCAAGAAGCCGGCCAGTGCTCCAAGCAGCGTCAAACCCATCTCTCCCACCTCATTGCCACCCCAGTCTCGCAAGACGTCGAACGCTTCCGCCCTGAACTTTCAGCACCAACTCGGCGAGGACGAAGAGGACCTTTCGTCCAAGCCTCGTTGCCAGCGATGTCGCAAGAGCAAGAAGGGCTGCGACCGTCAACGCCCTTGCCAGCGCTGCAAAGACGCCGGCCTCAGCGCGGACCAATGCGTCAGCGAGGACGAGGGCAATGGTCGCAAGGGCCGCTACGGACGACACATGGGCGTACCAGTGAAGAAAGAGGAGCTGCCCGTGGATGCAGCATCGCTCCCGCAGGCAGCGGCAGCGGGCGGTCAAGTGAGCGCAGATAAGAGCAAGAAGAGAAAGCGGTAGTGGTGTGCAGGGTCGGTCCCATTGCTCAGCGCCGCTGTCCGACCCGACAGCTCTGCCATGGTGCATCACCGCCTCCCTCTCGTCACCTTCCATCTCGCGCCTCTCGGCGAGCTGGGCTGGCGCGCACAAGTGCTTGTTGAACGAACGGGTCTGCTCCGCTCTTTTTTGCTCCTGCATCGATCGTCGCGTGTGGAATCGGTACGGCGCGGGCCTCTTTAATTGAGCCAGGTCATCTAGCACTGCGCTCTTCTTCTGTTTCTGTTTTCATTCCGTTCCGTTGCGCTCTTTCTCCTTTCCGTTGTAACTTGGCCTACGGGGTTTGGTGGCGGGAAACTCGGGCCCACTTTGGGAACCATAGACAAGGGCTCGGTCACCTTACACTCCTTTACGATTGATGGACGAACATATTTTACGATTTTCCTTGTGTGGTTGTCATTCTGTGTATGCAAGGTCCCTTGTTCTGTTATCTATTCTCGCCTTTTCTCTCTTCTCTGGGGGGCTGCTAGCTAGTCGATCCATATTTCTCTTCGGCCTCGCTGTGGATGGATGTGGGGCGGTCAGTGCGTTGTGCATCTTGCGCTGTTGGTGGATCTACCGTCTACGTAGCAGCAGTGCGTGCGGGTTGACTCTGTCGGGTTTGGGCTGGCTGGTCTGGTTGGACCGGT
>NW_006763045.1:1375986-1390096 GCF_000298775.1 Drepanopeziza brunnea f. sp. 'multigermtubi' MB_m1
CCGGGCTGGTTGGTTGGTTGGTTGGTTGGTCGGTTGGTCGGTTGGTCGGTTGGTCGGTCGGTTGGGTCTGGGAGATGGGTTTGGCCGTGGTGGATATATCAACGGCAGGTTCACAGCAGGAACCGAACTCACCCAAATGTCGAGTCGTTGCTCTGAAGTGAAGCGAAGCGGATCTGGCAGGGGATCATCATGGATGGGGTCTGGGTGCGCTCTAGAGAATACAGAAAAAAAGTCGCCAGCCACGCTTAGATTGGCACATTGGCAGACAGACAGACGGGCGGGCGAGCGGGATGTGTGGGCGGACGGGCTTTTTTTATTATTATTATTACCTTGTTTATCCTCCTCGTCAGTTCAATGAAAGAAAAAAGTTGTTTTTTTTTCCCTCTTCTTCTTGTTCTTCTTGTTCTCTTCAACTGTTGTTTGATCGGCGTACTGCTTTTCTCGACTCGACTTGACTTGGATGGACTTGGATGGGCTTGAATTGAGGGTTTGTCCATCTATCTATCTATCTACCCATGGGGTCTATCTATGGAGTCTATGCTGGAACTTATATCTTATCTGTGTGCCGTACTATCAAAATCAGACTGAATGAATTAACGAATGAATCGCTTGTATTATTTACGGTTTTACCTGCCTAGTTAGCTAGCTGTTTGGATACTTCGCCTCGGTGCAGGTAGGCAGGCAGGCAGCGATATTGGCTGTTTCCTGTTTCCTGTTTCCTGTTCCTGTTCGCATTCTCGGTTGCTCTCTTGAGCGTTTTGTTGGTCGATGGTGGTTGGTGGTTGGTCGTCTCTGGGGGTACTAGGGGGGATGGGGGGAGGAGAGTGGTTTACCTACTCGCTTGTTTTGTCCATTTGTCCATTCGTTTGTTTCTTTTCTTTGGTTATGGCATCGCTTTTTCGGTCCCGGTCGTTCGTTCGTTTGTTCGTTTCGGACTAGAGAGGGAGGGAGGGAGGGAGTGAGGGAGGGGAGGAGGGGAACTTTTCGAAGGCTTGGTAGCTGGGTCGGGTACCAAGCAGCGTTCTTTGGCTACCTAGGCTGGGTGGGTAGGTAGGTTCAGTGCCTGGGTACGTACCAGTGTTCAGCTGTCGATCAAATCGATTGATCATCGATCCGGTATCCGGCGTTAAATGGACACTGTTGCTGGCCGGCTGGCTGCTTTTCTCCGTCGCCGCCGCGGGGTTACGTCTATTAGAGTGGTGGGTGAGCTTAGTTAGCTGGTAAGTCGATTGGATTAATGAATTATTCTGATTGCATTCCCTAGAGACGCCACGATGGTTGGATTCCGATTTCATGATCATTATCGTTATCGTTATCCTTATCGTTAGCTGAGCTTAGCTAAGCTTAGCTTAGCGAATCAAAAGAAAGAGAAAAAGAAAAGAAAAAGAAAAAGAAAATTCTGCGCAATTACCGCACGAAAATGAGATCCTACGGCGGGAAGGGGGAAGATAAAGGTGGAGAAGTGCTACAGTAGCGAGGTGAATCGGCGATCCCATTCACGATATAAGCTTTACTTAGCTTTCGGACTCCCGGGGACTTAAGACTACCGGTACCGGTACCGGTACTCTGTAGAAGAGGGGGCTTCTTGGCAGTCGGAAAGACACAGAGATGAATCGACACATACGGTAGACGATGCGATGGATGAGATGGTATTTTTCAGATACGGAAGGGTAGGTGGATGGATTCGATAGGGGGAAGATAGAGGTCGGTGACCTCTGCACCGAGAGAATGATGTGTGTGGGTCATGGGTACTGTTTTTCTGGGATGGTTGATCTGTATGGGTACCGGTAACTGAGAGCGGTCTGATCGTCAGCTGATTGATTGATTCGATAGTTCTGGAGAGATGGTTTGCCGATGGGCCTTTTGGCTCCCGCACGTGTCGGCGGGTTGTGGATTATATTTACGTATGGATTACTTACTACTCACGACCTCCCTAGCCAGATACCTGGGAAATGGGAGTGGGATACTACGAGGGAGGTACCGTAGGAGAAGGCCACGAGGGGGAATCCGGACATGGCCTGGTCGGTAGTCCGTCCGTCCGTTGACCGTACTGTTACTGTACTGTAGTGAGGGGGTTCGTGCTGGTCGGGTAGATGGTTCCCCATCCATGGGTCGTCCGCTACCGGTACCGTAACAGCAGGTACCACCCACACCTAGCTAGGCCCGGCCGGTCGTAGCACGAAGCACGTAGCACGTAATACGTACTGTAGCACGTAACACGTTCCTGCCACGCGAGCGAGCGAGCGAGCAAGCAATGAGGTAACCCAATTAGATGTCAAGCGATGTGTCTTACCGACGTGCTTAGCCTGCACAGTCATGTTTGCGGGGTCCCCAGACTTTGATGGGGGATAGGGATGGGGGATGGGGGTGGTTGGGAGGGGGGATGAAGGGCCCGCTGAGTATCAGTCGGAGTCTCGTCGATACGGATGCACATGCACATGATACACGTGATTCGTCCATCTCGCTGTTTATCTCCTGTCGCATCGTCGGATCGGATCTCGCGAACGTCTGGACCGCGTCGTTCTCATCTTTTTCATCTTTTCCATCTTCTCATCTTCTCATCTTCTATCTTCTCCATCTTCTTCATCCGATCTGATTCGAGAGTATCGCATCGCGCTCACGGACGGGAAACTCAAACCTTATTGGGATGCGGGGAAGTCCGGGGAGGGGCACTTGGCATTCGCCATTGGCATCGACACTTGGCGACTTGGCGCAGAAACTTGGGATGGGACTTGGCATCGTCCCGCTTGGCAGGGCAGTTAACGGGCCGATGTGCTGGACCGCTTACCTTATCGAAGGATTGACCTGGGCACGTGGGGTGGGGAGTATAAGATGAAGAAGGTTGGTGCCCCTCATCTTTGCCGCATGGCCTGGGCCGTGTGCTTTTCTTCTTCTTCTTCTCCTTCTTCTTTGTATCCATGTCTCTGTTGATCTTGCGCCATAGCAGTTTATACCATATCGCAATCGGATAATAGACGACAATATACACATCTATTCACTTACACATATGCAGATGCATATGCATATATCAACATAGATATATATATGCCCCTCACCTTCTCCTCCTCCTCCTCCTCCTCCTCCTCCCCATCCTCCTCCTCCTCATCCTCCTCCTCCTCCTCCTCCTCCTCCTCCTCCACCACCACCACCACATCACCAGGGGCTGGATACTTCCCCAATTACCCGCCGCAAACATGGACATCAAACCCGACCCCAGCATCGCCGTCACCTCGACCACCCCGACGACCAGCCCCAATGTCGCCCATACACCAGCACCAATACCCACAACCCCGCCCACCGACGACGTGGACTTGACCAAGTCCATGAACGACATCATCCACAACGCAAAGAATGCCACGGCCAAGGAGCAGAGCATGAGCCTGTGGCAGGGCCTGAAGCTGTATCCCAAGGCCGTGGCATGGAGCATCGTCATTAGTACCTGCATCGTCATGGAGGGCTACGACATCAGTCTGTTGACCAATTTTTGTGAGTTTACCTCTCGCTCGTGTTGTCGGGGGGGGGGGGCGTGAAGAGAAGAAACAGCCTTTTGCGACCGGAGAGAGAGGAGTGGTGGAAGGATGAACAGAAGAGCCTTTTGCGACCAGAGAGAGGAGTGGAAAATGATAGATCCATCCTCGCCCAACCCCACGAACGAATGCTAACACCCCCAGACGCCTTTCCTCAATTCAACGAAAAGTACGGAGAACTCACCAGCGACGGCACATATCAAATCTCGGCCCCATGGCAATCCGGTCTCAGCAATGTACGTATATACTGTACCCCCCCTCCCCCTCCTCTACCGAATCCTCTCCCTAACCAAATAACCCCAAGGGTGCCCACGTTGGAGAAATCATCGGTCTCTTCATCAACGGCTTCGTCTCGGAGCGCTTTGGATACAGATATACCATAATGGCGTGCTTGCTCCTCATTTGTGGCTTTACGGCCATCTTCTTCACGGCGCAGAGTATCATCCATCTGCAGGTTGCCAGTATCCTGATTGGCATTGTGAGTTTCTCCCTGCACTTCCCCCAAATCACCTCGTCGTACTGACTGGCTGCCCTCGCAATAGCCATGGGGCGTCTTCCAAACCCGTAAGTGTCCATGATCCCATTTCTCTTCTCTCTCGATCAGACTCGCCGAGGACAAAACATACTAACAGCACACACTTGCAGTGACCGTCACGTACGCATCGGAAGTCTGCCCCGTCGCTCTCCGAGGCTATCTCACGACTTATGTCAATTTCTGCTGGGGTCTGGGACAGATGATCGGTGTCGGCGTCATCAAATCCATGTTGGGACGAAAGGATGAGTGGGCGTGAGTATACTTACTCTCCAACCCATCCGCGTGACCGACTGACATCCACAGCTACCGCATCCCCTACGGCCTCCAATGGATGTGGCCCGTCCCCCTCTTCGTCGGGGTATGCCTGGCGCCCGAATCTCCCTGGTGGCTCGTCCGCAAAGGCCGCGTCGAGGAGGCCAAGCGAGCGCTCCTCCGCCTCACATCCCTCGACAAGGAAACACACTTCGATGCCGACGAGACCATCTCCATGATGGTACACACCACGGCTCTCGAGGAGAAGATTACCTCGGGCGCGACCTACCTCGACTGCTTCCGCGGCACAGACCTCCGCCGTACGGAGATTGTCTGCATGGTCTGGGCTATTCAGAATCTGGCAGGGAACTCCTTCTCCAACTACTCGACCTACTTCCTGCAGCAAGCCGGCCTGGCGACGAACACCTCGTACGACTTCGCCCTCGGCCAGTACGGCATCAACATGACGGGCGTCTTCGGCGCCTGGTTCCTCATGCACTGCGGCGTCGGCCGGCGCACGCTGTACCTCGTCGGCCTCTGTGGACTCTGCACCATGCTCTTCGCCATGGGCTTCCTGGGCCTCGTCCCCGACCGGAAAGCCGGCTCCCTCGCCACCGGCGCCATGATGCTCGTGTGGGCCATGGTGTACCAGCTGACCGTGGGTACGGTATGCTACTCGCTGGTGGCGGAGCTGCCGACGCGTCGCCTAGCGATCAAGACGGTCGTGCTGGGCCGCAACTGCTACAACGTCGTCGGCATCGTGGCCGCGGTCCTGACGCCGTACATGCTGAACCCGAGCGCGTGGGACTGGGGCAACTACGCCGGCTTCTTCTGGGGCGCATCCTGCTTCATGTGCATCATCTACACGTACTTCCGACTGCCGGAGCCGGTGGGGCGCTCGTTCGCCGAGCTGGACCTGCTGTTCGAGCAGGGTGTCAGCGCGCGCAAGTTCAAAGGCGCGCAGGTCGATGTCTTTGGCGAGGAGGTCGGCGTTGTTGAGGGCGTCGTGGGCGGGTACGAGGAGAAGAAGATGGAGGTGAGCCAGCTGGAGGAGGTTTATGACAAGGGCCGCTGAATGGATGGATAGGCGGACGGGTGGACGAACGAACGAAGAGAGAGTGCTAATTGGTGGGGTAGATTCGCGCCGCGTAGCTGCGTCGCTGCGGGCTTGTCAGGACAGGGGGTTATGTGGGTCTGGAGTGAAGGGAGGGTGTCTTCTCCCCCGGCCGAGGAGGAAGTGTTGAGGCGCTGTGGGGTAGGATGAGATGGGGATGGGGTGGGATAGGATTGCATTGCATTGGATTGCATGACCGGCTGAGCTGGATCACGCGGCTTCTTCTTCTTCTCCCCCTTTCTATCTTGCACATTATATCATAATAAATAGTGTTATATCATCACCTAACGTAACGAAGTTAACGACCCAACGAAAAACAATCAATCAAAACAATCCAAAACCGCTAGATTAAGAATCCCTACCAAATCTATCCACCCATCCATCCATCCACTTCTCCCTCCTTCTCCTTCTTGCAAGCGAAACAAGTCACGTGCTCGCTTAGTTAGTCAGTCGTGGCCATATGATGATGATCCAATCCAACCCATCCCATCCCCTCCCATCTAATCTCATAGGCTCCAGCCCAGCTCCCGCGCCACGGCGGAAGAGATGCCGTGCGCGTGCAGGCCGTGGATCCGCGCCCTCTCCGCGATCGAGTAATTCCCATTCGCCTGCACGGCTGCCAGGCTTGCCGCGCCAGCCGCAACGGGCACGTAAGGATCTGGGCGTGCCGTCCCGACCCGTGAGCACGACGTCAAAAACGGCAAAGACGGCAAATACACCCCCCTCCCCTTTCCATCACCTCCCACCCTGAGCCCCCCCCACCCCGACCCCCCACGCCCCCCCCCGGAAAAAAAAAGATCAAGAGCGAGAGAGGAGAGGAGGGAATCTCACAGTCCGTGCCCGTGACAATCTTGCCAACTCCGCCGAGCTGGTTCATGGACCTGAGCTGGATAGCCGAGGAGGCGCCCGCGGGGTCGAAGTAGAAGCCGCGGAACTGGCGCATGCTCGTCTCGGGGTCCAGGTTGCCGTTGACGGGCAGGGCAGCTGGGCGGTAGGGGAGGGCGCCGCCGCCGTGGAGGAACATGATGTTGGTAGCGGGGTACGTAGTAGTTTTGGCGCTGGTCCCTGAAGAGCATCTTCTCCATGGCGCGCATCGAGTCGAAGGGGTACTCGGTCAGGGGGGAGGGGTAGGCCATGTCGGCCGTTGCGCAGCCGGGCTCGGAAGGATGGACAAAGACGGTGGCTTGGCGATCGTGGAGCGCTTGGAGGATGGAGTTCAGGACGGGGTCGCCGAGGTAGGTGCCGGCGAAGTTGGTGTAGAGGCCTACGCCGTCAAAGTGCAGGCTGTCTAGGCAGTCCTGGGAGGCGGGCGTGAGCATCAATCTCTCCCCGCCGCGGGGGATGTCAGGCTGTGGCGGTTCGTTACCTCTATTTCCCCAGTGAGGAATCGATGTCGGGAAGAGGTAACAGGCACACGGCTCCCAGACGCCTCGGGTATGCTTTTGTGTAGTTGAACATGACGAGGTTGATGTCTCTTGCGAAGCGCGCGGCCTTCAGAAGATCGTGAGCGAGGAAACCGATACCAGGCGCGGTGAAGGACAGGGTAGATTAATTGAGACCTTGGCTATCCATGGACCGGATGTGGGTTTCTAGATCCCTCGCGGAAACTGGGAACCCGTCGGTGTAGACGACCCCATCCTTGACGGGGTATCCTGCGTCGATCAGGGCCGCGCGGTATATATCGGGAACGAGGGGAGAATGGACGTCCAGCTTGAAGGAGCCGCCACAGTCACGGTGAGCTAGAGATGAATGGTAGAAATGAAGCAGGGCCGTCATTGTTGATGATAGTAAGCGCATCTCGAAAGTGGACCGAAGACGAAAGGAGAATGTCTAGCAAAGAATATCTCTCCACTTTAGACTTGAAGCGAACGGAAATAGAAGAAATTGAATAGCACTTCCACTTGATCCGAGGGTGGATATATAGCGATCAGGTGTTGTCAAGATGCATCATGCAACTACCGCATGAAATGCGAACCGGGACTCCGAATCTGCCGTTCCCAATGACCTGGGTCCTTGACCATACAGTTCCTCTGTTGGACAAGGCACTCTGACCGACAGCTCATCCGTGAATGGGCGCAAATGGCCTCGAGCGGGGTCGTACTAGGTAGATCCTGCTTTGCATCATGACCTGGCATGGGGAAAGCACCCGGTCCTTTGAAAGTAAACTTCACACGTCCAAATAGCCTCTAGTATATGTTTGCAGACGAATCCTGCGAGGCGAGTGCTTGAGCAGAGGACTCGCACCTCTCGAGTCAATACCAAACACATGCCGAACCTAGAGCCAGTCAACACAGAACGAATCACTTTCCAGACTTACATATTCGCGAAAGCAAGCAACAAGGCGAGAGTTCGGGTTGGACTGGAGCTTCTCAATACTAGTCGAGATGGCTCCGCTGAAATGATATACTTCGCCGTCCATATGCGACCCACATATGTGTGTATATATATATATATATATATATATATATAAAAATATTGTCTCGCCCTCAGATAATTCATTACAGAAAAGTGTATCCCCCGTATTTGAGGAACACTATGCACAAGCACAAACTCCCACCAGCAGCAAGGACATCGAGCTCGATCACCGACCAGATCCACAGACACCCCAGAGCGGGAGCCTGCTTCATAACAGCATAGTACGGATCTTCATTTGTGACATGGATAAGATAGCACCCAGCACTCACGGCTGCGACGAAGAACAAAGATTGGTGGGTTATGTAAGACACCCGTTTCGACAGAGGAGGGAAGACAGGCGAAGGGGATGGATGCTGATGCAGAGAGTACATGAGGAGGAGGATGACTGCCGCAGGGTCAGATTTTCCCCAAGATTAAGGAGATGGAAGGGGAGGACTTGCCTGGAAGAGCCTGTACAGTCCGCCATATAATGCCGGGCCATACGATACCATCTATATTGTATTGGTGCGTGACCAGCACATCGAGGGTAAAATGCAGCATGGTCAAGCTTATACTCCATAAGATCGAGTCGCCCAGTCTGCCGACCAGAGCTTCTTTCTCATCGTTGCCTCTATCACGGGCTTCGAGAGAAGCCGTGTCTGGCTTCCCAGCATAGTCCCTTAGGATTCCTCGCTGCTCTGCGATGTCGAGGAGAGTTGGGGCTTTCGGACCGGATCGATCGGCTTGGGCCAAGGGGATCTGAGGGAGTTTTTCTTTGCGGTTCTTGCCCATGGTGGAGGGAGTCGAAAGGGTAGTGGTAGTGGTAGCGGTAGCGGTAGTGAGTGATATCCTTCTTCCTGGAAATATTGGTATCTCTCCTCCTTATTCTTATGGATCTTGGGATATCTCCAACTCGTCGCTGCAATGTCGCACACTTGTTTCTGGGTTCCTGAACACTCCTCCTGCCAATCTCCACAAGCATTCCTCCGCGAGTAGTACCTCGCCAGGCTATGTGTCCTTTCCAGAACCCAGCTCTCCTAGTTGTTGTTATTGTCGTCGGCGGCGGCCTTCAACAGAGCTGGCCCAGTCTGCAGATCCCGCTCAATCCAGTCGCAGGTACTCCAATGCTTCAGCCCAGGTCGGCATCGGTCAGTTAGACATCGCCGTCGGCGGGATCGAGGTGCAGAAGCAATGACAGAATAAGGTTGCTGGGAGAAAGGGAAGTTTGAGAGTTTGACAAGGGGATCATCCGATCCGAGCTTAAAATTATTTACTTTACCCAAACCCCTACAGTACTTGACGCGCCCGGCCCGCTATCACCCCAGCACCCTACGTAGCATCCCAGCATCGGCCGGGCCACCCCTCCAAAGCGACAGGTGTCTTCGCCGCCTGGTGCTTCTCTGGATACTCTTCGTCTCTCCTCCTCCTCTCATCCTCTGCTCCTCTCCTCAGCCATCGACACCCAAGTGCTCACCGCGCCGGCAACATCCCTCGTAGACGTGCTCGATCCCGACCCGTCGCTATGCAATGGTTCACCGTCTTTGCCATTCCCCTCGTGCTTATCTCGGCCTGGCTGTACACCGTCAGTATAGCACGCGCGCGATTTCCCAAGCTGCGCAACAAGCGCATCTGTCTGTTGATCGCGCATCCTGATGATGAGGCCATGTTCTTTGCGCCGACGCTGTTGGCGCTGACGAATCCGGAGCTGGGGAATCATGTCAAGATCCTGTGTCTGAGCAGCGGTACGTGATGGTGGTGCGAGTGGAGCGGAGGCTAAAGCGCGATGAGAAGGAACTCGCCGCTGACGTCCCATGCAGGAGACGCAGATGGCCTGGGCGAGACGCGCAAGAAGGAACTGGTCAAGAGCGGCGTGTCCTTAGGTCTGCGGAAGGAGGACGATGTGTTTGTGGTCGAGAGCCCGTAAGTGCCATTGCAATATCCTCCTCCCCCCCCTCTCTAAGCTGCAAGCTTCACCTCCTGCCAGCGCTTGGCCCAGGGCTAATATGATTAAAATGAAGAGAGTTCCCCGACAGCATTACCACGGCCTGGGACAAACAGAAAATCGCGAACCTCCTCTCCTCGGCGTTTGCGCCGAACCTCTCGAATCCCATGAAGAACAAATCGGTGGATGCGCCGACAGCGACAATCGATGTCCTGATTACCTTCGACGCCTCGGGCGTTTCCTCTCACCCCAACCACATCTCCCTTTTCCACGGCGCGCGACATTTCATTGCGTCGCTCATTCACAATCGCCCGGGCTGGGGCTGCCCGGTCGACTTGTACACGCTCTCCTCTGTCAGCCTGGCCCGGAAGTACACCAGTTTCTTTGACTCGATCATAAGCATGCTCCTGATCGCAGTATCCAACAAGCAGATGAAGGAACACCCGAGCCCACTGCTCTTCCTCAGTGGAATCTCAGAAGTCCGGACGGCGCAGGGAGCCATGACCACTGCGCACAAGAGCCAGATGAGGTGGTTTCGCTGGGGCTGGATTGGACTCAGTCGATATATGGTGGTCAATGACCTGTGGCTGGAGAAGGTCACTGCGGCGTAACGGAAGCAAGCATCTATCGGAGTTGGATTGGGACATGATGAGAGAATGAATTGCTTGCTTGGCGTGGCGTGGCGTGGCATCAAATGGTGTGTATATACCCTACATGATAGTACATTAATCCCTGATCTCCTGCACCAGGTGCGGTTGAGACAGTTTGATATATCGTTTCGCATCTTGCCATTCGTCTGGGTCATTGGATTCATGACAAGTAGAGAAGTCTACTTCACTGGCGAGGGGCTCTGGGTACGAACCAACTCTCCAATACTGGTGCCATATCAAACGGGGGAAGTTAGCATGAGCAATCATTCAGATCTCTCAGGTCCGAAACTGAGAGCGAGCTGTGCCCGCGATTTTTGAATCCAAGTTGGAGGACATCCGCGTCGTGAAGGGTATCGCGAAAGCTAGTCACGGGCTCCAGCTATTTCTACATCAGGACTTTCTCTGAACATCACTGCTTGCTCACACATCCTCCCACCACCCACGTTTCCATCTCATCCTCCTCCAAGCTCGCAGAAGTCATCGGATTCCCGAACCCGGGTTGCTTGGTTGCTTGGCACCGATAAATCGCCCAAGGGAGTCGCCCTGCAGGGCCAGGGACTGATGACTTCTCTCCCATCGATGGGACTTCAAGCTCAAGCGTTTTGTTGCCTGCTTGGGGTGGACGCGGAACTCCCACCGGACGTTTGCTGGCCTGAAAAGTGAGAGGACTGCCTGCTTGTCGCGAGCGATATTTATACTCTCTACGGACGTCCCATGATCGCCCTGTCGAGGGACGGGGAAAGGCTGGAAGACACGGGGCGGCTGGTTCACTCGCAGTTCAGGAAGCAGGAACTAGGATAACTTTCCTCAATGCTCACTGACGAAACGATTCACAGTTACCTGTTTAAAGAGCCCTTTTCTCTTCTTTTCTTACTCGCTGGATAGAAAAGTCCGTGGCTGTTGTCATACCTTTCGCTACTATCATTAGCTATGATGCATTCTCTACCTTTACGTCTCGCTTAAAATTCTCTCCTATCCTTCTATACCTAAACTTTGTGCTGGATCTTCTGGCTGATGCATCCGTACTTGGAGAAGTCTTGGGTGCGACAATGTGTCCCCAGGGAAACTTGGCCCTAGATAACGTGTCCGCCACCTTGTGTTCCTCATGCACTATACATTTGATTGGCCGGTTCAGAACTCTCAGTTCTGTTGCCCAGCGCCTTCTTAGATTGCTCTCGGGGACAGAAAATGGGTTGGGGGTTGATGATCTGTTATGATACTGTCGCGACCTATCTATTTAGGGAGACCGACTGCATAGTTTTCTTTCTTCGATTCGCACTTGGAGCTTTTCATGACTAAATTGAACCACACTACAGCAGTGTTCGCAGCCCGTTGGGTACGTAGCGGTGATACTATTTGCCTCTGTATGACGACGCTTGACTGCGAGGGGTGTTGGTCAGTATGCTGCAGGTGATAAAGTCTTCCTGCTGTCAATACTCCAGTATCTGTCAATACTCCAGTATCTGCCAATACTCCAGTATCGAGCCCCATCCTCCCGTTCGTTCCTACTTTCAATTTCCAGGATATGAGAGCCACCGGCAAAAAAAAAAAAAAAAAAAAACCCCTTCAACACGGGATAAACAGGTTTGCATTCTGAAATTTGGCTAACTGCAGCTTTTTCTTCTGAATTCAGAATGAACTGGGCTTTTCTTCTGTACACGCTCTTCTCTAGGCGTTATGCTCATCCTTTTATGCTATTCCCGAGTCATAAAACCAATTAAATTTGAACGTGTCATGCTTGTTATCGTCTCACCTTCGGCGCTGTGGCCAAGAGGGATAGATGTCTTCAGTAAGGGTGCTAGAAGACTCTGTCTGACTCTCTAGTCTATATAATGAACGGCATCGATCAGGTCAAGATGAAGGTATCGCTACTCAGTCACTTAGGTTCCCTATGATGGATGTCACGAAGCCACTCAGGCTACTCCCAAGACTTAGCTACGAGCGGCATATACCTCCTACCTGTCCTCAAGATCATCAGCTCCGCAAAGCCCATACATGGGCATTAAACATACGTAGAATCGCGGAATACTTACTACTGTTAACGATCTTTACTGTTATCATCTATCTCTCTTTCCATAACGAAAGCTTGAAAGCTACCCTAGACGATAGCTTGAATTTATATCCGATTTAAGCAGTGCTTACATCAGAGCAGTTGCAAAACACCTTGGGGCTGCTAGGTGTTAAAGAGATGGCGTGACGGCTCAATTGATTGCTTGGGTCTTCTTCGTTAGCAGTAGGTATATACCGCCATTTCTGTCCTTAAAACATCAGCTCCGCAATTCCTATATATAGGTATTAAAGACACCCAGAATCGCGAACTATTCACTATTGCCAGGAACGGTATTCACGATTGGCATGAGAAACACGAGACTGAGGCTGCTGCTAACTCAGAAGCTATATATTTTACCTGGGAAAGGCAGACCAAATTCGATCCTGAAAACCCTATACGTACGGTCAAACAGATGTTCGGTATCGGTTTGTCCCACGTGTTGAAAGTATCTACTAGGTTAGGCTAGGCTTGCAACCTATCCACTTCCATAACGGAATCAGAAAGTCGGGCGGACTGGTGACGGTGGCCTTTCATCAACGGAATGATGTTGTCAGGTCAAGAATCACTATCAACGATTATATTTCAGCCTATACCCAAAACAGAAGGAACGGCCTGAGCAAGCCGTATTCGAGGTACAGTTCTTCTTCAACAAGTTGCGCTACCAAATGCTACATACATGTCAAGCCCACTTATGTGAGGGGAATAAGATTGATGCATAGGCAGGTGAAGAATCAGATACTATGCCCAGCTGTGGAGAACTCAGAAAATGAAGTGAGGAGTTTCGTGTAAGCTCTACTTGAAGCGTTGAAAGAGGTCCTCGTGAGTCTTGAAGGTGGGCTAGATGTCAAAGCTGAATTTCCGTGAGGAACGGGGAAGTGGAAGATGTAAGAAGAAAACAGGAGTGTGTCTGGGCTCCTTTCCTCAGTTATCTATTTGCTAGTGCAAGTCGTTGAAGGAAATTTCCAGAATGGATTTATAACTAGGAGAAATTCTAAAATCTAGCCTGGAGATCATGTCTGTAGCAGCCCTCCTTAGTCCTGACGCAATAATTACCTTTCACTGGCTGCAAACTTGCCAGGATGATTCACCTAACCATACTCTCTGAATGGAAGTAGATATGCCAGATCTGAATTGTACGAACTCCCTTTTTTTCTGGCAGCTAGTTCGGCTATAAATTTTCACATCTCGATTTCTCTCAAACCCTTGGATCGGCCTCTTGACCGTCGCGGAATTTACCCGGGACTTTTCAGATTCGTCGAGGCTTGCGAGCGTTAACTGGAGACGAAGCCGCCCCTCGGCGAAGAAGAGATAGGTTGGCTGAACGGAGACAGACTCCGTGCAACGGTTGTTACTAGCTTATTTATCTGTCCTCTGTATACCTGCTGTCATTGCCTACTCGCTACCAACCTTGCCCTTTCACCATCAATTCCAAGTCCTACCTTAAGGGTATAGACCGATAAAAATCTTCCCTATGCAAACACAGTTGTAGTATACTTAGTTATCTGGATCCATCGGTCAATCTTCTTTGTGAGTGCCAAGGATCTGAGGTTGTCGTCTGTCGCTCCACGGATGAGATGTAATGAGATGTAATGCCTCCTCTATCTTCCCATCTTATAATAATAAGAATTCGAATCTCTATCCCTTTT
>NW_006763045.1:1390196-1419917 GCF_000298775.1 Drepanopeziza brunnea f. sp. 'multigermtubi' MB_m1
CAAAATTACAAAATTCAAAAGTAGAAAAGTAGAAAAGTGAAAATTCGAAAGTGAAAATTCGAAAGTCAAAATTCAAAAGTCAAATTCAAAAGTCAAAATTTGAAAGTCAAATTTCAAAAGTCAAAATTCAAAAGTCAAACTGCAAAAGTCAAACTGCCCCCTCCCCTTTGAACCCCCAACTCTCCACCTCTTCGCAACATACAACGAACTACGTACACCCACCTCAAAACACCTCCTCCCTCCCTCTCTCCTCTTCCTCCCCTCAACAAACCCCACCAACCAACCCATCAACCAACCCATCAACCAATCCAAGCATCCCAACATCTCAGCCAACAAGAGGTAACAAACCGCAAACCGATTCCCAAGTCGATCTAAATCAGTGTCCAATGGTCGGGTCGGGTCGAAGAAGGGCTTGCAAAAACTTGAAGGTGGGAAATATGCGGTACATGGTAGGTAAGTAAGTACGTAGTAGGTATATGATTATCTCCCGTTCCCGTTTTGATAAACTTCCCGATCCTAATCCTAATCCTAATCCCAATTAAACTTTCCTTCTATTTACTTTCGGGCCTCTCGCAGCTTAATTACCAAGGGCAACGTCGATTGTCTTAGTATAATCATACTCACAATCACAATCAACAGCTACAAACAGTCAGTCAATCAATCAACCACCTTATCCCCAATCGCATCGAATCCACCCGTAGCGAGCATATTCGCTAACACTCCATCTCCTATGCTTGCCGAATACAAGCCAATAGAAGCCAGCACAGAAAATCAAAAGGAAAAGCATCCAAGGAGAGTATACAAAAGATTCATCTACGTATTATTTCACTACCTAGTCTTCATCTACTACTTCGCTCTCCTTTCCCATCCTTCTCCCCTCATCTATCTCTTGCACCTCTTGCTAATGCGGGAAGGAGGGGGGGAAAGGAGGGCTCGGCATTATACATAGAGACGCTCCTCAATTAGACGTAATCCCGCTCGCTGAACGCCAACCAGTGCATCGTCCTTCAACCCTCGGTCCATCGAGATAATGAGAGGAAAAGAATCCATGCCGAAAGTGCTTATCTCTTTCTATCCCCTTTTCATCATACAACACGTCTTATATCCATCCATCTATTCTCGCGAAGTTTCCGCACCACTGCACTCCCGTCCCTATCGCGACCTTCACTCCCATTCCCCTTCAACCCAGAAGAGGCAGATAGTCCATCTATCTAACCGTCCTCCTCCAAGAACCCCATAATCGCTCTGATACCCCCCGCGCCTAAGCCTCCGCGAGGATAGCAAACATAGACAGGTTCATTTCGCACCCCCATTTTTTCGCGAAATTCGCTCTTGTTCGTCAACTTAAACTGCTTGTTGATAGTATCGTACGCCTTCTTCAGCGCCTTGACCTTCGCCTTGCTCAGGTTGCGAGCCCCCTCCAACGTCGGCATCGCGCCTGTCCCGAATGTGACTTGTTTGCAGCCAGGGTCGGCTGCTGCAATTGCCTTCAGCGAGTGCAGGATGAGGGATTCGATGGTGCCTGAAGGGGCGCCGGGGAACTCGAGGGAGAACTTGACTTGGTATCCGTTTTGCGGAGACAGCTGATGCAGCACGACAAGGGCTTGGATGGTGCCATCGCCGCTCTGAGAGTAGAAGTATCTCCGATGCACCTGGTCGACCCACGGTCTGATTTCTGTGAGATGAACCTGTGTGCCCTTGCGGCCCTTCTTCCAGTCGGCGATACGAGCATCGATCTTCTGCACCAGGTCATCAGGAATGGGCTCGTTGAAAGGGAGGTCGAATTCCTTGACGCCTTCGCTTGCCGCGTGGCGGATCTTGCGCGCGAGGTCCTTGTCTTTCGCGGCGGGGTTGTTGCGGGGATCGGTCCGCTCCTCTGCGATGCAGCCAAATGTGCGCCAGAGGAACTTCTCGCCGAGGTATTCCTCAACCTGAGGACCGGCGATCATCCAGAGGGGTTTGAGCTCCTTGCGCTCTTGTTTGAGATAGTTGAGGTAGGCGGATATGACTTGCGGGTACTGGGATTTGGCGCATAGGGGCTCTCCGACGGCAATGGCGTAGTTATTGTGCACGATGTAGCCTTGCGCTGCGCCGGTAGAGGGGTGGCGCCAGAGCTGGTAGCGCTTATCGAGCCAGGAGGTATTGGCTGCATCGCCGTAATTGGCAATGAGCTTCTCAAGGGGCTGCAGTTTGTGCTTGCCGGCGATGCTGTCTTCCTCCTCGTCGTCTTGGTAATCCTTGGACTCCCAAGGAGGGTTGGTAGTACTAGCGTCTTCGTGGCGGAGGGCCAGGGCGATCTGCTTGGCGGGGAGCGATTTGGGGTCACGCGGGAAGAGGGAGGCAAGGCGAATGTTACCAAGGTTGAGGAAGAGGTAGGTGAGACGCTCAAGACCGATGCCGCATCCTGCGTGAGGCGGGGCTCCCCAGCGAAAACCTTCCAGGTACTCGATCATCGTATCCGGGTGGATGCCCTTCGTCTTGAGGTTCTTCTCGAGGAACTTCGCATCGTGGATGCGTTGACCTCCTGAGAGGATTTCCTGCCCTCTCATGAAAATATCGAAGGAATTCGTGTACGTGTTATCATCTGGGTCAGGCATCGTGTAGAACGGTCTGGCCGAGGCAGGGAACTTGTCCAAGATGTAGTAATCCGTCTTGTACTTTTCCCGCACAATGGCCCCCAATCGAATTTCAGCTCGGGTGGCCAAATCTTCGGTCTCCTTGGGGGGGTTCCCATCCTCGTCGACCCAGCCGTCTTCTATCAGAAGTTGAACGCCATCTTTGAACTTGATCCGTGGTGTCTCTTCCAGCCACATGACTCTCTCTTGTGGATAGAATTCAGAGATCAGGTCGATCTCTTTCTGGTATCTCTCGTAGATGCCCTTCCACAGGTTCTTGAACATCCCATCGATGATGTCCAGGGCCTCGTGGTAATGCTCTTCCAGAGCCATCTCCAGGTCCAATCCTGTGTACTCGGTCAAATGCCTAGGCGTGTTGCTGTCCTCGGCTCGGAAGACCGGTCCAACCTCGTACACTCGCTCAAAATCGGCTGCAATAGCCATTTGTTTGGCGAGTTGGGGAGACTGGGCGAGAAAACCTGGGCGACCAAAGTAGTTCACTTCGAACACGGAAGCCCCCGACTCGGTCGCACCGCCTTGAAGCTTGGGGGTGTGGATCTCGATGAACCCTCTGTCATCCAGATATGTGCGGAAGAGGTTGCAGATTCCGGACTGGATGCGGAAAATAGCCTGTGCTGGGCCAGTTCGGAGATCTACGATACGGCTGTTGAGACGAACTCGTTGGGGGAGAGATCTTCGTGGTCTCGAGACATCCATACTCGCTGTTTCTGTCAGAAGGGAATGTTCATTGGTCTTGAGGATACATACTTCGGCTCTTTTCTCCCGAGGCCTTTGGTACTGGAGAGCCAGCTGTAGCTCCACCTACCGATTTTCGAATGGCGTCCGAAGAAACACGGAACATATCAACAGACGATCGCGGAGTTCCAAACTTTGATTCCTTGGGCGTATCCAGAGATGACCCAGACGGGTACAGAGAATCGTCGTCGTCCTCATCGTCGTTGTCATCCTTCTCGCGATTGATGTTCTCGGCATCGTATACAGTAAAGGGAACGTTCTCTGTCAGATCCCCTACCTTGTGCACCTCGTAGACATCTATCTCATAATCGTGAATCGTGGCATTCTTGACCCGCTGCAAAGATTTTCGCAACTTGCCGTGTACAACCACAATGGTTTCGCTCACATAGTGCTCGATGCTACGGACCATGTGCTCGGAGATGGTACCTGTGTTGTCTTCGCCTTCTACGGGTAGGATTGTTAGCGGAGTAACGAGACATGTGGAGGAGCTCATACCGGTCAATTCGTGAATAGGCTTGAAGCTCTGCAAAATTCCTTGGATAGTCATGGTCTGCTGGCGGAAGACAATAAACACCAGTTTGGCACTCATTCGTCGCAAGGTGTGAATTCTGGCCCGGAAGGAAATGGTGGTGCCGTCCAATTCTGCCGACTTATTAGCTACGCCTTACATCAGCCAGAAGTGTAAACGTACTCTCACAGTCCATATCCTTAAATAACAGGCGGTCCTCATGGTTCCATCTCTTGCTCATGTTCATGCTGTAAGGTCTGTACAGTTTCGTCATATCGGGAGGTCCCTCCTGCAAGAACTTCTCGTCTTCTATCCTCGCCATGGTCTCGCGCTTTCGCGTCTCGGCCTTTGCCCGCTGTTTGTCCATACTCCGGCGCTCCTTGTTGGCATTGATGACCTCGCGACTCTGGCGTCTGGAATCCACTTCGGATGCACCGGGATTCCCGTTCGCGTGGCCCTTTATCGGTGTAGTACCTCCATTTGACGAGCTGGAAGTCGGGCTACTGGACCCCTTGGAGTCACTGGAAATGTGACTGCTAACATCGCGCAGCTTCTTAAAGGGCTTCTTAAGGAAAGACATTTTCCCGACCGTGTATCTGAGGTATCTGGGTATCTTGGGGGAGAGGCGCAGAGAAGGGACGAGGGAAGGGAGGGAGGGAGAAGAGCCTGGGAGGGGCTTATTAATCACTTTGTATGGTGAAGCTCTGGTCGTCGGCTCGGGTTCAAGAGCAAGCCGGGCTGGCCGCACGGTAATAATGTACGGAGCAGCAACAAGTGCAGGCCGAGGCGGATCTGCCGGAAGCCAGGTGGGTGGTTGACTGTGCAGACCAGAATATCGGGGGAAGCTGGAGTCGGAGTCGGAGTCGGAGTCGGAGTCGAAGTTGTGGATGGGAGAGGGAGGGAGCGTGAGGGTGATGATAGGATTTCTGTTATGTGTAAGTGAAGGAGAAAGAGAGAGAGAGAGGCGAAGTGTGCGATGCCAGAAGGCTTTCGGTTGAGATGCCAAAGATGCCCTGCGTTTGATTTCCTGGCCCTGGCAGTCCCCGAATTTCCAACATCGGTAATGCGGGAGCTATGATGTCACGCGACCCACCCCCTTTGCAGCTGGGATAGATTAGGTTAAGGAAAGGGGGTGGGGGTGTTGACGGAGGTGGATCTCATCCTTTCCCTGGCCAATCACACGCGTCGTCTTTGCCGCTCCCGTCTTTCCGTCCGACTTCGACTTCGTCTACGGTACCGTATTGAGACTCGGGATCTTTAATGGATGGATGGATGGATGCCTATTTCTTCGGCCAAATAACTTTCTCCCTGTATCGCTTCCACATCTACCGCTCGCACTCCTAGATGTGGAATCGGTCTTCTGACTAAGAGGGCTACGTCACTATTTCCAGTACGGCCCTCCCGCACGCTCCGGGCCCAAAGGACCTCGCTTCGCAACGGTCGTCCGGAGTAGTGCAAGGCTGCCTTCCGAGGCCTTCACTATGACTGTAAAGGCAGGTCATGTGGACCGTGTTCGGACCGTTTTCTGGAGGATGGGATGGTCTTGAACTTGGGAGACGGTCAGTGGACCACTCGTCGTTAAGAGTTGCAATAAAATCGCACTGTGTCGGAGAAATAACGGGTCAAATGAAATAAAGCGGGACTAAAATGGAATCCATTTAATCGGTCGAATTACCGGTATCGTCTACCTAGGTAGGTATTGGAGTCCGTCTTGTCCTGAAAAGACCGTCCTGGGACCGTCTCAAGCCCCTGTTCGAAAGCTGAGCTGATATAGATGGGCAAGAAGTCAACTTTTGCTGAATCAATCGATTCTAAGTTCAAAATTATTCACGCATTGATGTATAAGCCGTGAGCGCGGCACTGAAGAAATATCTTACACAAGTCTTGGCTGAATAAGGAATATTCTCAAACGAACTCGTAGTTGAATTAGTCGAGAAATATAGACGGCCAGTAGATCTTTTTTCAATCTTAAAAACGAAGAGGCCCGTTCTAAATACTACTTACTACCTACGTACGTAGTAAGTAGACGGGGACGGCTGCAGGACGGGTCCAAAGCTCGCGGACGTCTAAAAAACTAAACTATCTTTGATTTCGAACCAGCGCTTATTTTCAACGGTTTCCGTCGTGACCGTCTCCTTATCCTAAGTACTGTACTTAATGACCCCCGGGCCCCACCTGGTTTTAAGGTACTTGGCAACGGACGGATAATCCCGGGCCGTTTCGTCCGGCTGGGCTTTCCTTGTGCCGTTGGCAGAAAATACTACGTAGGACCCATGTCAGGAGCAGAACCCACTCGGGGGTAATCGGAGGCTCTGCGGGCTCGGCTCCACCACGTATCCTACGTATACCTACAAAGCCACACTTTTTCAAGAATTCCTTAGAGCTCAAAAGTTGAGAGTGGGTATAGACTTAACGCTCTTAAGTTTAGGAAGTCATCATAATCGCTATTAAGTATTCTAGGAATCCTATAAGCTACGTAGTATTACAGTGCGCTTTACAGTAATAAAGGTCGGACAAAAAAACAGGTTCCGAAAAGGAGTCGCCCTGGTCCAAAGTCTTTTGGAAGTCTAAATTTCCACCACGTCCAAGGTCTTTAAGAAGCTTATTTCCGAATCTTTTTAGCGGTCTACCTCGTTCGTTTCTTTCCCGTCGTAAAGTACTAATATCTCCCGCCTCCGTATTTATTTCTTCTTCTTCTCCGTTACAAGCCATCGTCCGAAGTGTCAAGGTTGTCCGAGTTACTAGCTAGAGCTTGACCTCGATAGTGCCCGTAGCTTTTAAGCTTATTACGGCTAAGGAAAGGTAGTATTGTAGTAGCTATCAATTTGCACGCTACGTACTTCGTATCATGGGTAAATAATGTACAATTCTAGTCTGTGCACACTAGATACTTGGCAATGCTGCTTTTATTACTTTCCCTAATATTTTGTATGGCCTTCTCTTGCTGTAATCACTGCTTGATAATGAAGGCTCCATGATGAAAGTGCTGATTTTCAGTGCAAAAAGAGGCGAATTATCATCGTTATATCATTGGAGGTATCCCTGCACAGGAGCCCTGTCAACGGAAACCTCTAGAATTGCGCTCAGACAGCGTTTGTACATTATTTCGGGCTTGTACCAAGTACTACTAGTATGAAAGAAAGACGAGGAGAAGAAGAGAGAACTATAATACAAGGCCGAGAGCATATGCATCCTTTGGAGCGGGGTGTCATGTGACCTCGGCTAACTAATCCAACTTTAACCAACCCTTACAGTACCGGTAGAACTACCGGTATGCTAAGGCTTGCCAGGACCGTAATACCTACTACTACGTACTACGTACCTTTCCCTTTTACTATCCCCTTCCATGAATACATACCGAAAAAATAATTTTGCAAGGAATTTATCAGGGCCTGAATCATTCGACTTAGAAAAATCCAGCTTTGAAAAGTATTATAATGGAGCTGGCGGTCTATATTTGTATTATCCATGTATTTAATACAATCACCAAGCACCCTTACCGCGTAGATAGTAGTAGTAGTAGTAGTACCTTAAAGGCAGGTAGGGGGTTCATTTGAGCGGTCCTCTGACCCTCTTTAATAAAAGATGGCTATTGGACCGTTTGAAATCAATACTAAATACAAATCAAGAATAATTCAATTTTCTGGTCGTCCCGAAGCTTAAGACCGTCTTATAACCGTCTTATAGACAGCCGTCCTCGTTTATATTTTTAAAACAAGCTTAATAAGCTCGTTTTAAAAAATTAAAGTAATTCAATAATTATTTTGAAAGAAATATAATTATAAATAAAATTCATTTCTTAAATAAAATCGTTTTAATTTATAAAATATTTCGATTAGACGACCTTAAGCGACTACCTGAGGAACTCATGGAAGCGCGGGGGATCACATGGAGCTCAGGAAGATCTTAAAGTAATAACCTAGAATCAACAACTACCGAGTGTAGAAGTTGAAGGAAGCTGAGGTTTATATACACGAAGGTAGGAAGCGCCAAGGACGCGTGAACCATGGTTCACGGGTGAAAAGAGGGGAACGAGAGAAGTGAGAGAATATAAGGAGGTAAAGAAGGAAGTAGCTTGGCGCACGTGAGAATATTGCCCAGGAGACCTTGCGTGTTATTATAATTTGTTCGAATAAGTTATATATATAAAGTTGATTTGATAAACTGTTTTTAGTACGCTTTAATTTATTTAGCTTGGAGGGCTACGATTCTTTACCTGTACGAGGTGCCCCTTACGAACCTTCAGCTCTTTTTCTTTTTTTCTCTTGCGGTAAAAAAAAAGATAAAAAGTTTAAAGAGCCGAAATTAAATCATCGATATGCGACGTCTCTTCGAAAAGATTTTCTTTTACCGGCGATTCCGAACTTCCTTCTTTCTTTTTTTCGAATACTACGCCGATTACGATTTATACTTAACGAGCATACCGATTGAAAAGACTAAAAGGATTTGCGATAGAAAAAGAACGTATATAAAAGATAAGATAAAAAGGGCTTAATTCGATTGATCGAAAACACGATACTGCGCTTTCGAAAAAGCGTTTTGCAAACATACCGGCTTTATCTAAGAGCTACGAACGCGAGCCTTTTTAGCTTTACGACGAAAGAAAACGATATTTATATTATGCGGATCGAGGCCGCTCGTAAGGCTATACGTATTCGATAATTGTCGAAAGAAAACTCGACGCATAGCATTATGAATTGCTTTTAAAAGGTTTACAAGTGTTTAGCTATTTAACGAAAGGTTTTCTTTAACGTAGTTTTTACTCTCGATTAAATAATACTTTATATATAATTCCTTTATTTAGCACGTCGCCGTACCTTATAAAAGGTCCTTAAGGTCCAAGCATTGCGTTTTAGATACCCGCCCGACGTTAATAAATATAACAACAACAATAACAATAATTTATTTAGCGTTAATACATGTATTTTCGAAAGATACTTTTACATGGAAAGCATATTAAGTAGTATTGCGATAGTATAGCTAGAGTTTAAGAGCTGCTTATAATTTACTTTAAAAGTGTTATGCGTGACAATATACCTTACAGGTGTTACGGCTGTCGAAGGCAGTATTGTATTGAGTTGCTACCTAAGAGTACGCTCTGTAATAAGAAAGAAAGATGAAAAGGAGAAGAAGAAGTAGAAGAGACTAAGTGCGAAAGAAAAGGTCTTATAGGCTGTCTTGCCAAGACGGAAGCCTAAGGTCACGAGGTAACGTGTAACCCGTACGCGTGTCCATCTGATGTCACGTGACCTGTCTTGCGAATACCGTAACAACAGGATTACCATGTCACGCCCGACAGGAATACTCTACTCGGATACTCAGTATCCGTTTAACTATCGGGAAGCCCTCGCTACACTTATAGTTAAGATGAGGATCCGACAAGTCAGAGATTCTGATAATGCGTATCATAATCTCGCATCGTATTCAGGATATTAAGGAGTCCTATTTAAGAGTAGCGTATAATTATATATACTGATCCGAGGGTGCCCCTTAGAGCCCCAGAGATCAGTTCACTACCAATAATCGTCGGCTCGCTTAGGTGGGCCTCCTTACATCCTTTAAGCCGACGATTACATACTTCTACATTCCTATTCTTCTATCTTTGCCTGTCTACAAAGCTACCTTCTGACAAATGTTTTGTGACTTAAAATAATATTATTAATTAACGTGTTTCTATATCGTGATCATAATTTATTAAAAACTATGATCGAATTATTTTATAATTTAAATAGATTTTATTTGAGAGATGATTTTTATTTATAATTTTTTTTAAAAAAAATTGTTATCGAACTATTTCAATTTTTTAAAACGAGCTTACTAGTAAGCTTATTTTAGAAATATGGACGGGGACGGCCATGAGACGGCTATAAGACGGTCTTAAGCTCGGGGACGATTAAAAAGGTGAACTATTCTTGATTTGTAACTAGTTTTAGACGATCTACTAACCGTTTTTTATAAAAGAGGGTCAGAGGACCGCTCAAATGACCCCTTACCTGCCTTTAAGGTACCTCCATTTTAAATATCTAGCGTCATCGCAATCTTCTGACTAGTAGTTCAATAAGTAAGGAACCGACAGATTCAAAATTGATTTTAAAAATAAGACGTTTCTTTTTCTAAGGTTATCAAAAAATAAAAGTAAGAGAAAAAGATAGGCATTGATTTTTCAAGGGAAGAGAGTCTATATACTTTTTAGTATTACTAAAAAGTCGTATCGTAATTAATATAAATGCTTCCTTCCACGACCTTTCTCTGTCCAAGGCCACACGAGGTGGTCTTAAAACGCAGTATCATGTGATCTCTCCAATGTTGGTAATCTTCTCTTGGACCTTTCCCGACTCACACGCAATGCACACGCAATGCACACGCAATGCCCTGAACCCCCACCCAACCCAGCCAGGCTTTCAATTGAAACGCCCAGAGAAGACCGATTCAAGCTTCCTCTCCCCACGTGTCCAGGAACCATAATACCATAATACAACTACTACATGTCCTTGGCCCCACGCCTGGACCCCTAATCCGGTCGGTCAGTGGCCCGTGACGCCATCAACTCCATCAACTCCACCAACTCCTTCAACTCCTTCAACTCCATCCATCCAGTTCACTTGTTTCTCGTTATTTCTTTGTCTTGCTGGATATCCGATGCGGGTAGATGAATGAAACATAATTCTCCTGGTACCCTGTACTCAACTCCTCCCTCTTCCTCAATTCGCAATCCCTATTGGCCCTCATGAGAAGGTTCTCTCGTATCTGGTTTCTCTGGATGAAGGCTGCGATATGGCGCGGCCTCATGGCCGTCGGGATGAAATTCCACCACGCCGCCCACCCAAAACCCCCCTCTCCCAACTTCAAGATAGTGATCCCGTCACGACTATCAGCAGTCGGGGGCCAGTTCAAGCTCGTCTTCTACGTCCCGCCCTCCTACTACCAGACCGATGAGGCGTACCGCTTCCCCGTCGTCGTCAACTTCCATGGCGGCGGCTTCACGCTGGGTACGGGCACTGACGACGCACGCTGGGCAGACGCAGTCCTGAAGAATGTCGACGCCATTCTCGTCTCGGTTGAATACAGGTTGGCTCCCGAATACCCCTTCAGCATCGGCGTGGAAGACGGCACAGACGCCATGATCTATCTCGCCTCTCACGCCGAGGAGCTGCGAATCGACCCCCACCGCATGGCCCTCTCGGGCTTCAGCGCCGGTGGGAACTTCGCCTTCACGGTCCCCCTCATGCTCCACGACCTCCAGAACGACGCCGGCAGGCGCAGCTTACACGCCGAGACCAACACGCATGCCCTGCACAAATACAAATCCACATCCACCCTCAGTCTCTCCCGCACAACAATTGTCCGCACAAACTCCTCGCACTCCATCTTAAAGCTCTCCGATCTCGAGCCCACGGCACTAGAAATTGACCAGCAGATCCCCGACCTCACGATCTGCGCAATCGTCTCCTTCTACCCACCTACCGACTTCCGCCGCACTAGAGCCGAGAAGCGTATCACGAACCCCGCGCCGGAAAAGAATCTCCCGCCCATGCTCACGAACCTGTTCGACCAGTCCTATTTGCCTGACTGTGACATCGACCTCTCAGACCCTTACCTGTCCCCTATAACGGCGTCCGATGCCGTCCTACGCGACGCCTACCCCGAGGACATTATTCTCTACACCTGCGAATATGACATGCTGAACCACGAAGGTATTGCCTTCGGCGAACGCCTTTCCTCTTATCCCATAGACAAAACGCTTCACGGGGGTCTCATTCGAGCTGTTCCGCACGCCTTTGACAAGAAGCCTAACCCACTCCATTTCCCCGAGGCGGCGGACAAATGTTATAACGAAGCATGTGCGCATCTGAGGAGGGTATTTGGGGGCAGCGCCAGCATCGAGGAACGTACGCAACTGGACACGGTGGAGATGGTAGAGCGATTTGAGGACGAGGAAGCCGAGGCGGGGAAGAGGGTTGCAAAGGGAAAGGAAAGGGAGAGGGCGGAGGATAGGGACTATTTGAATAAGGGGCCGTACGTCTACGGACTGTGATGGTGTACAGTTGCGATGAAGTGCGTTTTCGGAGCATATAGATTTTAAGGCTCGCTGGAAGTGACTCGCTATGTTGCTGATTGGATGGTACAGGGACATGGTTGACGGGAAGAACAGCACAGCACATCGCAGCATAGCAGGGTGCACACGGCGCCCGCCTGCTGGTCGAAGCAACCAGCTTGAATAGATTCAGGCGTTCATTTGTGTTTTCGATCAACAGACTAGGGGGTGAGTCATTCGTTGTGTAGCTGTTTGCTGGCCCGGGCCCAAGGCTCTCGCGGCTGAGTAGGATCGAATTAGTCAGAGAATGTACGAACCTTTGTGTGTACAATCTATGGCAAGGCATGAATTTATTGAACGAATTACGATTATCCATATTTGAATCTTTCCTCTTCTTTTTATTCCAAACCAATCAACCCTATTTCGTATTTCCATCGCTTTAGCGAGGGGCAGCGCTCCGTATTTCGAAAAGACGAGGATCTTTTTTGTTGTTGTTGTTATTGTTGTATTTATTAACGTCGGGCGGGTAGCAAGCGAAGCCTGCCGCCCTAAGACTTCTTATAAGGTACGGCGACGTGCTAAGCTAAAGAGTTATATATAAGAAAGCCTTAGAAAGCAATTTAAAGTGCTATAGCGAAGGCTATTATCGCATGCGCCTTTTCTTTATAGATAAAATAGATTATATAGAAAGGAAACCTTTTATTAAAGGAAAACTATAAAAAAGAGAGTCAAGCAAGTATAAACTGCTATAATTAATTAAAAGCGAGCTGTTTACGTCGCGTAGCGATAAGAATCAAGGCCGGACTAGGGTCAGCCGAGTACAAAAGAAAAGGAAAAGGAAAAGGTGAATATAAAAGCTTAAACTTTAAAAGAAAACTTAATATAATATACTAGTATTAAATAGAATTCTTTCGAGAGCGCATTACGCTATTTTAAAGTCTTAATTTCGTAACGCAATTAATTTAACGAGCCTTTATAGCTTAAGTAAAGCGGAGCGTACTTCGTTTTTTTTATCGAAGCAATATCAATTAGCTAAAATAGCACTTTTGTTAAGTGCAATACTTAAAATAAAACTTCGTAATAATTAAAAAAGCTTGAAAATCGGCCGGATTATTAAAAAGACTTTTAAGAAAGTCGTAAGCTTTCGAGATCGTGTTCGAAAAAGTCCGCGATCGAGTTTTATAAAGCTAAAAGAAAAAGCGTCGCTACGTAAATCGATAAAAGGTTAAGTGCAAAGAGGATTTGCGTTTACCGCAAGCATACTTTAAGTTAGCGTCGTAATATTAGAACTTAATATAATATTAAGTAAAATTTTCGTGCGTAATTCGAATCGCAAATAATTTATATAAAATATATCGTAAAAGTTTTAGTTTTGAAAAAAGCTTAATTAAATATAAAAAGCTTTATTTTCGATACGAGCGTAAAAGCTTAAGAAAGCTTGCGCTTTATTAAGCTTTTCGTACTTTATTTCGTATATCGCGAAAGAGTATGCGGATGCCGCTAATCGTAGATTGCGATATTAAATTAATATTTTAATTCGATTTTTTTGCTTTTAGATTTGCAAGCTTATCCGCTTGTTCGTTTTCTTTAATGCTTATATGCTTTAAAGATTATCGTATTCGTACGTCTCGAGTTTTTATTACTTTTTAAACGTTTAAAAACGCTTATTATAATAATAAAAAAGCATTTTCGTAAAGATATTAAATGATTAATATACTATCGATATAAAGCTAAATCCGTTTCGCCGTTAGATAAGCGTGCATTATTCGTTCGAAGCTTTTTTATGCTTTTATCGCTTTTGCGTTAAAAACGTAAAAGCAATCGTTAATAAAGCCGTACTTATAGCTTGTTTTTTAACGTCTTTAATAAACTACGTATTCGTAGCTTATTAATCGATTGCTTTAATCGTATTATTTTAATTCGTTTGAAAAGATCGTAATGTTTTTTAACGGAAGCTATTATTATTATGCTTCGAATGCGATAATAGCTTTTTTTTTCGTTTTGCTATCCGCCGGGTCTCGTTTGTTTTTCGATATAAAGTGCGAAAAAACGAAGCGAAAGCGAAAAACGTTTAAAAAAAGAATTCTTAATTTTTAGATTTTAGTTTCGAAGATCTTAATAATCTTTACGCCGCAATCGCGTTATCGGATCCGCAAAAGTATCCGGCTAATTAATAAATGCTTATCGTTTATCGTTTTTAATTTTATTATAAATTTAGCTTTAGCTTTTTTTAAAGCCGTAGCGCCGGAAAAAAGCTTAGTATCTCGAAAAAGCGTTGCCGTTAATATCGTTTTTTAAATCGAAAGTATTTCGCGCGCCGCGAGGGTTATCGTTTTATTAATAAAATTAATTATCTTTTCGACTTAAGCGTTAATAACTTTTAGTTTTTCGGATTTGCAAATTAAGCGATAGCGCTTTACGTATTACGCTTTTATATTATAAAGTATTGAAAGCAATACGCAAATAGTAATTGCTTTGCGTGTGACGACACGCCAGGTCTCTTGGACGCACCTTACATGCGCCAAGCTACTTCCTTTCTTTTTCCTTCGTATTCTTTCATTCCCCGCTTTTTGACTTATAAACTATAATTCACGAGTCCTTAGCGCTTTTACTTTCGTATATATAAACTTTAGCTACTTTCGACCTTTATACTCGATAGTTATTAATTTTAAGTTATTATTTTAAAATTCTTTTAAGCTTTTATATAAACCCTCGCGCTCTCGTAAGTTCTTTTAAATAATCGCTTAAAGTCGTTATATTATCAACAATTACCTTATTTCGCCGAGAACGGCTTTAATAATATTCTTTCTTTTTAAAATTCCTTAATGATTAGACGTTAAAACACTTAAACGACTTTAACGGTCACGAAAAGGCTTATTTTAAATATAACTTAAAAGATAGCACTTATATAATATAACAACCTTCGCCTCGCGAGCAAAATCCTTCGCATACTTTTTAAAGCTGCTTTAGCAGCTTCTTCTTTTTCTTTTACGGCCCAACTAATAGTTCTTTTTATTTAAAAAAAAGCTATTAATAAGCAAAACGATAAAGATGATCCCTCGGCTTTTATCAACTTCGAAAAAGCCTTAGCTTAATACCAAGCCTTTTTTTAGTCTTAACGAAAGGCCGTTAAGCTTAAAAAGCTTTTCGCAAATATAAAAACCCGCAACGAAAAGCTCGATAAAAGCGCTAGCGAACAAAAAACCTTTATTAAAAAAGCTAAAAAAAAAGCTTATCGAGCTCGAAAGAAACTAAACCAGCTTTAAGCGGTCTTGCTAACTACGGAACGCTCGTTAAAGCTTTTTTAAGTCTTTTTCGAAGATAACTTTAAAAGCAAAGAGTTATACAAGCCCTCGGTCTTTTAAACTATTCTTTTTATTTATAAAACCGCTAACTTTCGCCGCCTTTTCGCCGACGACGATAAACCACTTTTTTTTTATAAGCTAACCAACTTCCGCACTTTAGCTAAGTTTAATACTTTTAAAGCCTCTTTTTTAGCTTCTTAAGGTCGGGCTCGTATCAAGCGGATCTTTAACTTTAAATAAAAGCTTTTAAACGATATAAGCTATCGAGCACGCTACTAGCAAGCTCGCGTTTTCGATAACTTAAAAGCTTTCGAAGAATACTTTTTTATAAAACGCTAATGCAAAAACTATATCTTCGATCAAATTGAAAAAACAGCTTACTTATTCTTAGCCTTTTTAATTATAAATCGTAGCAACCTCGTAACCGCTTTAAAACTCGTTTAGATCGCTTTCGAGTTCTTAAACGACTTCGCTAAAAAGGCTAAAGCGTTAATTAAGTTCGAAAAACTTTATATAAAGCTTAACTAACAATTTTAAAACTTTTATTTTGTTTTCTCGAAGCTTGCCGTTATCGCCGAAATCAAAAACGAAAATCGATTACGTAAAGCCTTGCGTTTTAAGATCATTAAAACGCTACGCGACCAGCTTTATTTAAAATTTATTAAAACTATAACTTTTAAAGACTTTTAAACCGCCGTCTAGCAATTGGCTGCTAGCTAATACGCGTTTGCAAAGCTTTACGACGCTTTATAAGCTAAGTATAACACTTAATTTGCAAAAAGCTTTTATAATAAAGCTCGTAACGAATCCCGCTCGGCTTAAAATACAATAGTTAAGCAAATCACTTATTACGAAAACCGCTAAAATAGCTTAATCTTCGTTTCTTTTTCTACCTTTTAGCGTTAAACTTTTAATAGCTTTAGCGCTAATGCAAATCGATCTAATCGATCTAATAAATTCTCTTTTTTCGAAAACGCTTTTAAATTAGCGATTAAAACTTTTAAATCGTTTTGCAAAAACCCGAATACGCTAAAGCTCTCTCGCTATTACTTAATCAACGAAATAAAATATAGCGCCGGACTTAAATACGGCCTTTATTCGAACGATTCGAACGATAAGCTTTATTTCGATGCTTTTAAAGATTATTAAAAGCTCTTTTTTATTAACTCCGACGCTTTCGATAATAAAGGAAACGTCGAGGCTTAAGCAAAGCTTTCTTTTTAAGCCAGCTTCGAGATATGCGATACTTTGACCTTACGAAGCTTTTTAATAATAAAGCTATAATTATACCCGTTACCTTTATCAAGAATAGCTTTTCGTATAAAGTATTTGCTTTGCTCGATTTAAGAGCTAATAAATACGCGCTAATTAACTTAGCGCTATTTAAATCACTTTCTTTTTTTCTTAAACTTTTAATTCAACTTCTTTCAGCTTTATTTCTTATTAAATTATATAATAAAGCTCGTAAAGCTATTATCTTACATTTTGCATTTCTTAACCTTACGATTAATAAGCGCGTTTAATCTTTTATTTCTTTTTTTATCACTAACTTTAAAAATCATAACGTAATCTTCGAACGAGCATAGCTAACTAAGCATTAAATTCTTTTTAATTGCGCTCGCCGCAAGCTTTATTAGCTTCGTTTTAACTTTTCGACCGCTACTTATGCTAAACTTATTAAGATTACGCACCTTAATTAGCGTAAAGTAAACGCTCGTTATTAATACGACGCCGATAAGCGTGATCGAACTTTAGATCGCTTTTAAAAAGCTTACGACGCTAATTCACTTATGAATTATAGTTTACGAGTAAATTAAATAGTAATAATAATCGCAAAATCACTTTTTTTTTTTCGAAATCGTTTTTTTTCCGCTTTCTCTTTTAAGATCGTTAAACCCTTTTCTTTTATTTACTTTTCTATAAAGCCGTTATTCTTTCGCTTTACGAAAAATACTTTTTTTAAAAACTATGCTAAATCAATATTTTAAATAAACCGTAAGCTTATATTAACCGACGTCGCTTTCGTAAAACCTTTTTTATCCGTTAAACGCTTTCGCTAAATATTTAAGCACAAAATTAATAAAAACCTTAAAATCAACGGCGTTTTCGAATACGCTTTTTATATAATCGCTCGCTAAAAAAACGTAAAACTATTTTTTACGTCCTTTTACAAGCTCGATTGCTTAATCTTTAAGCGTTAAACGATTGCTTTTACTTAAGCTAACTATTAAGCAACGCTAATACGCTTTATTAACGGCTTTATTTCTGCTATTGATTTTGCAATAAAACTATTTAAGCTTATTAACAACTTTTTTATCTTTTTCGAATACTTCGATTACGCATACGTATTTTTTAAAGCCGCTAGCAACGTGCTAGCATTATATAAGCCTTACGATTATAAAATCAAGCTTTTCGAAAGAAAAAAAAAAGCGCTTCGATACTCACTATTATATAAAATATCGATCCTTAAGCTAAAGCTTATTAAAGCTTACTTTATCGATAATCTTAATAAAGGTTTTATCGAACCTTTAATAGCGCTATTTGCAGTTCTAATCTTTTTTGCTAAAAAGCAAGACGGTTCCTTCCGCTTTTATATTAACTTCCGCGCGTTAAATAACTTTACTCGTAAAAATCGATACTCTTTTTTTTTAATCGATAAAATCTTCGCACGTCTTTTAAAAGCTAAAATCTTTACGAAACTCGATATTCGGCAAGCCTTTTATAAAATACAAATAAACTTAGCTTTAAAAAAGCTTATAATATTTAAAATACGCTATAATGCTTATAAGTGCAAGGTTTTTTTATTCGAACTAATTAATAAACTTGCTACTTATTAACGCTATATAAATAACTTTTTCTTCGACTTTTTAAATATCTTTTGCACGGCATATTTAAACGATATCTTAATCTACTCTTCCGACTTTTTAAAGCATATTAGCTACGTCCGCTAAGTTTTTTAACGACTCGATAATATTAGCTTTTAAGCTGATATTAAAAAGTGCGAATTTAACATTATTAAAATAAAATACTTAAGCTTTATCATTTTTATTAAAAGCTTAAAAGTAAATCCGAATAAGACCTCGATAATAAAGTATTAAGCGCCTTTTATAATCGTTAAAAGCGTTTAAAGCTTTTTTAAATTTTATAATTTTTACCGCCGATTTATTCGAAATTACGGCGTGATTGCAAAGCTTTTAATATACTTAATTAAAGCTAACGTTCCTTTTTCATTTAATTCTTAATGCTAAAAAAGCTTCGACTTTTTAAAGCTCGCTTTAATTATTACGCTAATCTTATAGCATTATAATTAAAACTTTTTTTATATGCTAAAGACTAACGCTTCCGACGGCGTAATCGTTTTAATCTTTTTTTAAAAGCATAATTCCGATTAGCTATTAATCGCTTATTACTTTAAAATTATAGCTTCCGCTAAGCTTAATTACGTCGTTTACGATAAAAAGATACTAATTATTATACGCTTTTTTAATAACTTCCGCGCCGAATTCGCCGGCTTTCTTTATTAAGTTTAAGTAATCATCGATTATAAAGCTTTAAAATACTTTATAACTTTTAAGACTTTTAACGCTCGTTAAGCACGCTAAGCAAAGCTTTTTTTCGATTATAATTTTATTATTACGTACAAATTAAGTAAAGATAACTTTTTAATTAACGCGTTAATACGTCGTACCGAAAAGCTTTTTTCTTAAAACAATTTTAAACGCATTTAGCGCTTGCAAACGCTGCTTCGCGCCGATAACGTTGACTTACGACTTTTAATCGAAAAGCTACGCTAACTTACGCTTTCGGAAATCGTCGTTACTATCGAAAAAATCGCGAAGCTTTTATCGATATTTCGAATTATTAATTAAATCTTAAAAGCTAATCGAACCGCTTTTAACTTTATAGCATTTCGAATTTAAGCTTTTAAAGTTAATTCTTTATTTGTGAACCACGGTTTACGAGCTAAACTTATTATAAAAAGCGACTTGCTATTTTATAACGACCGCTTATTAATTCTTAACGTTTAAAACTTGCGCTCGTTACTCGTTCGAAAAGTCTACGATTAAGTATTTACGATATACTTTAGCTTTCGTAAAACTTATAAGCTTTTTGCAATATAATATTATTAGCATAGTATAGCTAGATTCGTTAATTAATATTGCCGCAATTGCTACGCTTGCAAACGAGTTTCAATGCTTCGCGATAAAAAACTTAATTTATTTTAACTTTTCTCGATCTTTTCGCGCTTTTAAAAGCACGTTATTATAGATTTTTATAACTTTAATAAAAACAAACATAGTTATAATAATATCTTTATAATAATCGACCGCTTTTTTAAGCAAGCAATCTCGATCTTTTATTATAAGTCTATCGACGCTAAAAGCTTCGCTAAGCTTTATATTTATTATATTTATAAGTATTTTAAAGCTCTTTTAATATTAACTTTTAATAAAAGACCTTAATATTAATTCGAATTTTAAAAAGAATTTAATAAAATCCTCGGCATTAAATTAATTTTTAGCACCGCCGCACACTTTAAAACTAATAATCAAATCGAAATTTATAATTAATACTTGCAAAAGCGCTTCCGTCTTTTCGTAAGCTATTATTAAAACGATTAAAATGAGTTCTTTTTTATAATAGACTTCGCTTAATTAATGCTCTTTTACGACTCTTTCGGCGGTCTTTCCCTTTTTAAGATAATCTACGGCTACGCTTTTCGGACCACTTAAAATTAAAGCTTAAAACGACTTAACGATTAAACCTTTTTTCGCAAGCTTAATCAAAACGAAGCTCGCGCTTACGCTAACCGCTACTTCGAAGCTTAAAACCTCGCTAAAAAGCACTTTTAACGCGCTTAAGACCGCATAATTAAACAAGCTAATAAATCAAGGCGCTTAATTGACTTCGATATTAATAATAAAGTTTAATTAAATATGCGCTCGTTTTTTATTTTTCGACCGTTAAAAAAGCTTAATAATTTTACGAACGAACCGTTCGAGATTACCGATAACGTTTATAGCAGCTTTAAACTTAAGCTTTTCGAATTAATAAAAGTTCATTCGGTCTTTTACTTCGAACGGTTACGAAAAGCTTTTATTAATCTTACTTTCGAGCAAATCATTCTTAAACTTAACTCGATTAATATTATTAGCGAACTTAAATACGAAATAAAGAATATCTTAGCGATACGCTAAATTAAAAAGCACTTTAAATACCGCGCTTTTTAGCTCGGCCGCGATATTAACCTTATTTAATACTCCGCTTTCGATTTTATATACGCTCCTTTTAAAGTACGTAACTTCTACTTAAAACATAAAAAGCTTTTCGGCTTTCCCGCGAAGCTTTTCGAATAGATCAAAGCTTATTCGAACGGTATTAATAACTACGATCACTTAAGCAGTAATAAAGCAATAGATAAACGCTCGAAGACGAGCTTTTTTCGAACGAAAAGGTAATATAACGATACGCTAAGTCTTTTAAACGCACTTTATATGCGCTAAGCTATTTCCTTTCTTTTTCTTTCGTATTCTTTTATTCTCCGCTTTTTAACTTATAAACTATAGTTTACGAGTCTTTAGCGCTTTTACTTTCGTATATATAAACTTTAGCTACCTTCGACCTTTATACTCGATAGTTGTTGATTCTAAATTATTACTTTAAGATTCTCTTAAGCTCTTATATAAACCCTCGCGCTCCCGTAAGTTCCTTCAAGTAATCGCTTAAGGTCGTCATATTGCGTAATAAAGCTATAAATAAATCGTAAATTATTTTAACGAGATTGCGGATATATTAAGCGACTTTCTTAGCTTTAGTTGCTCGTTCTCGAACGTATTAATAAAACTTTAATTTGCGATTAAATTAAACTTTAAGCTATCGTATCGTAAGTATGTTTTTATTTTTCGGATTCGTAATAATATATAAAATAATTATAATATCGATTACGAAGAGAAAAGCATACGTATTTTTTTTACGAAAAAAATATATTATTTCGATTTTTTTCGAAGCGAAAGCGATTTTATAAGTATTACTTTATTTAATAATAAAATTAATATCGTTTTAAAGCATAACGATATTTCGATCGAAAATACAATTAACGCGATATAAGCAAATATCGTTAGCGTATTCGAAGCGCAATATCCGGTTTTAATTAAATAGCTCGGCTAAGTAAAGTATATAAAGTATTAGTAATAATAAAAATCTTTGCAAAATGCCGCACTTTACGTCGTAAGTGTTCGTAATTTCTTTTTTTAATCGGACTTTAATCTTGCGATTTAAAAAAAAAAATTCTATTAGCTTAAGTAATAAATACGATTAACCTTGCTTTGTTATGCGTTTAAAAAAGCGACGAATTAAAATCGCATCGAAAGCTTTTTAAACGTTTATAATAATTATAATAATTTAGTATTTAATTATAAGTGCGGACTCGATATCGTATATTAAGTATAAAGCGAAGTTTAATATAAAGCGTTATAAAAGGGCTTTCGCGTGCTATAAGCTAAAAACTTCGTTAATAAAAGCAGTTTACGCAATTTTTTTCGCAACGATGCGCTTTAATGTTTTAAAAATGCACGAAAGCAAAATAATCGATCGCTAAAAGCGAATAAAAGTCTTGTTTCTTTTTTTTACTTTAAAGATTATCGAAATCTTAGCGAGCTTTTACGCATTTAAGAAATAATAAAAAGCTAAGTACTTATTAAAAAAGCTATAAAAAAAGTAATAAACGTATTATTAATATGCTTTAAGCAATCGTTTTAAATAAAATGCTTATTATTTCAATTATATAAGATTTTATTTCTTTTAATAATATCGTAGTATTTTAAAAGAGCCGGCTAATGCTTTTTTAATTAGCGAATAGATCGTAATCGAAATCGTCGGCGGCGCTAAATCGTTTAAAAATGCTTTTTCGTAGCGCATTCGCTTTTTTTTTAATGTTTTCGATAGCTTCGTCGTTGATTATTAAAAAAAGCGATTTTAAATTCGAAGTAAGCTTATGCTAGCTTATGACTTTATATAAGTCTTAATCCGATTTTATTTCGTCGATTACGTAAATCTAATAAGCCTTTTTAGCTTTTTTAATTATAACGAATTAGTTTCGCGTTTTTTAAATCGGTTTTTTATTATATATTATAAAGCGCGCTGCTAAGTGTTTTTTATACGCTATTTAGCAGTTTGCCGTTTATTATAATGCAGCTATTAGCTTTTTTCAAATAAGCTATTTCGCAACTTTTAAAGCAAAATTAAAAGCAATAATTAAGCCGATCGCAAGCTAATCGAGTTTTTTAATAAAATGTATTATTTACGAATCGAAAAGTTGATTTACGCTTAGCGCTATAAGCGAAACGAATTTCTTAAGGTTTTAGTTCGATATTCGATATTAAAAGCGCTTTAAAAAAACGATTTTTCAGCTAAAGATAATCGTAACTTAAGTTTCGTAATTTAAGCTCGAATAAAGATCGGAGCGAATTATCATTTAAGCAAACGAGATATTTATAAAAATCAAGTTTAAAACGTAATTAGCTTTATAAGTAAAATCGCTCGAAAATTTAATATAATTTATTTTATTAATATTAAATTAAGCCGTAAAGTTTTTTCTTCGGCTTTTAAGCTTAATTTTTAATTCGAATATATTATATTATACGTTAAAATCTTTTTTAATTAAGCATTTAAAAAAAGAAATAAAGTAAGTGATATAATTTATAATCGAATCTATTAAAGATTGCCGATAAACGTTTAAAATAACGAAGCCGTTTATATCGATTTATAAAAAAATTTTATTGCAAATAAAACGGCGTTATTAAATGCAAAGACTTACGCTTTTGCGCACGTAAATTATTACTTATAATCGCTTAACGAAATATTAAGCATCGTTTTAATTATCTTACGATTTTATTAAAATATAATAATCGTAAAACGAATAGTTTTAAGTTTTAATGCTTAAATGCGTATACGGCTTTTAAATATAAATAACGTTAATATTTGCCGAATAGCAAAGGTAAAATAAAATAATATAATATAATTGCTTTTTGCTTACGTTCGCTTAATAAACTTAGATTTCTTTAAAAGGCTATCGATTATAACGAATACCGCGGTGCCGTATCGGCGTGTTTAATATATAAAATTATTTTAAGCATTTTAATTAATAATAATGCTCGAGCCTTTTATAAACGAAAAAAATAAGCTAATAATATTATTTACGTAATAGTTCGATATCGCTATTAATGTATTTTTTTTTCGTTTATAATAAAGAAAGCGCTATTTATTAAAGTCTTTTCGTTAAAATTCTTACGCGTAGCTATATTGCGTAAAGATCTCGTAGCTTGCGTAAAAGCTTAAGAAGAAGATTATAAAGAAACGGCTTAAAAAAAAGTCGCTCGCTTATGCTTTTGCATCGCAAAAGCGCGTTTTTTTTAAAAAAGAGTTGCGTTAATATCGATAGCAAAAGTCTTTAATTAAAAAGCTAAAGTCGATTCTTTTTTTTTCGTTATAAAAGCAATAGCAATAGCGTAAGCTTAAGCTTTTAATCGTCGAACGGCGCTTAGCTTCTTTTTAATAAAAGTGATTACTTTATCGTTAATTCGCTTAAAAGTCGTAAAGCAATTTTTATAATTAGCTTCGTACGAGCCGTAATAATTCGTATAACGAAAAAGCGCCGTGCAATCTTTGCTATCGGGCTCGTCGTATTAATCTCGTCGCTCGTTGCAATAAAAGCAGCGTGCGTATCGAGTGCATTTAATCGAATTATATTAGCTAAAGCAGCTAAAGTCGTGCTTTTTAATAAATTACTTTTTATCGATTAATCGAAAGTAGCTATTATAATCGAATAACTTAAAGCTGCAAACTTTTTTTAAAAAAAAGATTATTTAATAAATTAAGCCGATCGCCGGATCGGCTTTATATTAAAAGATGCGAACGCTTATTAAAGCTTTTTCGATTTAAGCTAAGATCTTTTCGTCGATATGCTTCGCCGTTTTAAAAATCTCGTCGAAAAAGCTTTTGATTTCGATAAAGACCTTTTAAATAGCGTACGTATATTATTTAATCGAGATAATCGCTTTCGTAGCTTTAAAAACCTTTTAATATACTTTTTTAGCTTTATTTATAATAAAAAAGTTTTTCGCTTTAAAGTTGATCGGAGTAAATGCTTAATTAATACGAATAGCTTTAAAACGAAAGATAATAATTATATCGACGCCGTTTAATTTATCGGCAATAACTTTGCGAGCGGCGTAGCTATCGGGACGAGTTAAAAGTGCGGCGAAAAGTATTTAAATCAAGACTCGCTTATTTTAACGTATTTTAAGTTATTCGTTAAAAGACTTGCGAATAGCTTAAAAGCTCGTAAGTTTACGAGTCTTTGCAAGTTTTATTTTTATAACGGAAAAAGATTAAGATAGCTTAGCGATTGCCGATTATATGACGACTTTAAGCGATTACTTAAAGGAACTTACAGAAGCGCGGGGGTTCATATAAAAGCTTAAGAGAATCTTAAAGTAATAATTTAGAATCAATAACTACCGAATATAAAAGTCGAAGATAGCTAAAGTTTATATACACGAAGGTAAAAGCGCTAAAGACTCGTGAACTATAATTTATAAGTTAAAAAGCGAAAAATAAAAGTATACGAAAAATACGAAAAAAAAAAAGAAAAAAGTAGCTTAGCGCATATAAAATGCGTTTAAAAGACTTAACGTATCGTTATATTACCTTTTCGTTCGAAAAAAGCTCGTCTTCGAGCGTTTATCTATTGCTTTATTACTGCTTAAGTGATCGTAGTTATTAATACCGTTCGAATAAGCTTTGATCTATTCGAAAAGCTTCGCGAGAAAGCCGAAAAGATCTTTATATTTTAAATAAAAGTCACGTATCTTAAAAAAAGCGTATATAAAGTCGAAAGCGAAATACTAAATAAAATTAATATCGCGGCCGAGCTAAAAAGCGCGATACTTAAAGTGCTTCTTAATTTAGCGTACGTTAAAATGTTTTTTACTTCGTATTTAAGTTCGCTAATAATATTAATCGAATCAAGTTCAAAAATGATTTGCTCGAAAGTAAAGTTATTAAAAGCCTTTCGTAATCGTCCGAAGTAAAAGATTAAATAAACTTTTATTAACTCAAAAAGCTTAAGTATAAAGCTGCTATAAACGTTATCAATAACTTCGAACGATCTATTCGTCGGGTTATCGAGCTTTTTTAACGATCGAGAAATAAAAAACGAGCGTATATTTAATCAAACTTTATTATTAACGTCGAAGTCAACCAAGCGCTTTAATTTATTAGCTTATTTAATTATACGGTTTTAAGCGCGCTAAGAATGCTTTTTAACGAGGTTTTAAGCTCCGAGATAGCGGTTAGCGTAAGCGCGAGCTTCGTCTTAATTAAGCTTACTGTAGAAGCACCCAAAAAGATGTGCTGTATAAAAGCCTGGCTCTGAAGCTAGGCCTTATAGTCTCACAAAGAAGTATCAGAAAAGGTAAATAGAAAGCTCGTTGATTGTTCTAGTTAAAAGATATATGCCCTTTTATAAAAGATGGGTCCGTTTAATATAGCCCTAATAGCTATGGCAGGTACTCTATTAGGCAAAGTGTTTATATCCGTCCCTTTATAAAATAAGTAAGCGCCTTCGCTTACCATCAAGCAAAAAGAAAAAAAAAAGTATAAAAAAAAGAAAAAAATCTAATATATAAAAAAAGAGAATATTTTGTCTTTAAACTTTAAACATCTAAATTACGCCTCGATAGCTTTCTTATAGTCTTCTTCCGTGCTTACGTCTTTAACTCTTTCGTTTTCTTTAAGCTAAAAGAATCTTTTTCTTTTAATAAGGCTAGCATTAGATAATAACGTGCTAGCAATAGCATCTTTAAGAGTAAAAGAGCGCGTATCGTTTTTGCGCTTATTAATAGCATCGTTAATAAATATAAACTTAGCCGACGAAAGATTAGCGAAATTAAAATAAAGTTCGAAGCTATTAATTAAATCGTCTTTATCTTTAAGCAAGTTAGCTAAGGCTTTTATAGCTTTATCGAATGCGCGGTTTAAAGATTTCGGCTAAGAAGATAATGCTTTAAGATCGTCGATTTAGCTCGTAAACCGTAGTTCACGAATAGATTTCGCACTTTTTAAATTAATTTTTATACTTAAATCGAAGTCGTTAAAAGATAACTTAATCGGTCGTAAGCTTTTTTTAAAATCTTTTAACTTATCGGCGTTTATAAAGTCGTTAGCTCGGCGGCTTTTGCTTTTAAAAAAAGACTTAGCTTCGTAAGTTTTAGCTTTAGTATTTAAAATAATAGCAAATCCTTTTTTAAATGCCGAAAACAACTTTTTTTTATGCTTAATAAAGTGTTTTTAAAATTAAATTCGAGATATAACAAAAATAGCGATTAATTTTTTTATTACTCGAAGTTCGTTTTAATTTATTTTTCCGATTAAGGCTTTTAATACGAAATTGACGTAATTTAATTGAATTATAACGGCGAAAAACTAGCTTAATTTATTAATAACTTTTCATCGAAAGGTTAGCGGCATGCGTTTTAAAACGATCGTGCAAGCGTACTTTATAAAGCTGATTTTATTTTCTAGTATGCTATCGTTTAGCAAAGCGGTATAATTATTAAAAAAAATAGCTTATCCGCAAAAAGCATTTTAAAAAGCGTTTATATTTAAGAAAACACTTTATTTCGTAATAATAAATATAAAAGTAACGAGATTATTAATTATAGCGAAAAGTTAGCGCGGCGCAATGTTTTTAAAAGCATTTAAAGTCTTCGACTTAAATTTAAAAGCTTTTTATTTAACGGTCTTTTTAAGCGTAATATCGTAAGCGTAGCTTTAAAGCCAAATAGCTAAGCTTTCGATTTGAGTTTTTACGCCGTAAAGCATTAAGTAATAGTTTAAAACTTTATTTTTTATTCGTAAACTACGGTTTACGAGTCGTTTAATATTAGCGTCGTATTTAATCGCAATTATTCGAATATTATTATTGCATTTAAAAAGCTAAAAGAGTTCCGAATAAGCGATAAGCTTATAGTTTTCGTTTCGGCGATTAAGCAAAGCGGCAAAGTATAGCTTATAATAGCTTCGAAGGACTTGCTAAATTAAAAAGTGCACTATATTAAAAAGTGTATTAATCGAAGCTTTTTTTAAGTTATTAATTCGAAAATGATAAAGATACATTTAAATCTTTTTATTTATAATAATAAAAAAGGTTTAATTGCTATGCTTATTATTTAAGAAAGAAGCTTTTAATATAAGCTAAACTTTCGTATAGCTACTTGCATCTATAATATTAAAAGGGCTGTTCTTTTAAGCGGTGTTTATCAAGCTAATGCTTTAGTTTAGCTTATTAAAAGATATCGGCTTAGCTTTAAACTTAAAAAAGCTTAAGCTAGATATTCTTTTAGCTAAAGTATTGCTTTTGGTTTTAATAGCGAATATCGATTAATTGCTCGAATAAAGCATAAAGTTATTAAAAGCGTTAATTTAAAAAGCCTTAATAAATCGATATAAGTTGAAACGGATCATTATTATTATAAAGCTTTTCGTAGCTAGCTTAAGGTATTTAACGTATTCGAAAGTATAGACTTCGTAAAAAACTTTTTTTAATAAATCGATAGCGAACGATAAGACTTTGCAATTAAAGCGAAACTTCGTTTAAACGTTTAAATTAAAAAGTTTTTTAAATCTATTTTTAAATTTTAATACGTTTTTTATTTCTTAAAAGACTTTTATGCAATCGCAATCGTCGTTATTAAAGCTTAAATTAAAAATCTCGAATAGCAAAAAGTAATTTACTACTTTGCTTTCTTTTTTACTTACTTTTATTTAGCTACGACGGTCGAAGAGTCGTAAGATCGCGTTATTAGAAAATTCGTTTTTTAAAAGCTTGCGGATCTAGCTAATAGCTTTTTTAATTAATTTCGCGGCAACTTAAAAAGCATTATCGATATTTTCGTTTAAGTTTAAGCGATCGAAAGCTAATTAATAAAAGTCTTAGCAAAAGTTAATAAAAGCTACGTTTATACTTATAAAGTCTTTAATTTCGACGAGTTTTAAGCAGCGGTTCGATATAGCTTTAATTAATTCGTATTCGAAGCTGTTTTTTTTTTTAATAAGTAATGCTAATAGCAGCTGATTCTCGAAAAGATCGCGTTGCATTTTAAGTCTAAAAGCTATAAGAAAATTCGCGTCGATAGACTTGCGTAAAGTAAATATAATCGAAGCAATTAGTTTAGCGTTCGAAGCTTTATTAATAAAAGATAACGTCGATCTTTAAAATAAAGCTAATAATAGCGAAAAGCGCGTAATAAATAATTTAAGCAAAAAAGTCTTAAGAGTAAAAGATTGACTTAATCTTGCTTTAATTGCTAAGTTATCTTTTACTCGTGAATTATAGTTTACGAATAAAGTTTCGAATTCGAGCTTTTTTTGCAAAACGAAATTCTAAATTTAATTTTCGTCGGCAAATTCTATACGTTTTTTAAGCTCGTCGTATTCGCTTTTAATATTATCGAAAGCCAAAATCAATAAGCTATATAATAAAACTTTTAATTTTAGCTTTTTTAAAAGTCTTTCGTTAAGAATAGCGATTTTATTTTTCTACTTAATATTATTTTTATTTTTTACGGTTTAGCAAATAAAATTAATTATCGTAGCATTAAGCTTAATAAACTTGCGTTTTCGAGCTATATTAATTGTAGTCTTTTAAAAAGCGACGTAAGTAATAATATAATAATTAATAACTTAAATAGCGTAAGCGTTAAGGATGCAATTCTTTAAAATAACGTTTAATTAACGAGCGCTGCGAATTAAAGTGCATATAGCTTTAAAGTAGTCGTTATATAACAATTAGCTTCGAGCGCTATCGAAAGCTCTTTTAATTCGTTTATATCTTTTAGCATTTTTATTACGTAAAAAATAAATAGCGATAACTTTAATAATAAACTAGTCGTAAGCCGAAAAAAAGTTCTCGGCGTTTATATTCTTTCTTACGTATTCGGCTCGCAAGAACTAATCGTATTATAAGATCAAGTCATCTTCTTTTTTTAATTTATTATTAAAATCGAAGATTATTACTTTAAATATAGCTAATTAATTAAAGTTGCTTATTTAATAGTAAGTTTAAAAAAACTTATCGAAGGTCTTAATAACTCGTCTTTCGAACTTTAGCTCGAAACTCGATTATCAAGCTAAAGCAGCTTGCTTTTCGCTTATTAATAAGCTAAAAAGTGTATCCCGAACAAAAGCTTTTCTTTTAACGGCGGCTAATTTAAAAGGCATATTTAACTCGTAAATTACGATTTACGAGCCAAATATAAAATAGCGGAATAAAGCTAATAATAATAGTAATTGATTAAGTAATAATTAAGATCGTTAATATTAGCGTAATATTATGTAATTATAAAAAAGGGGTAATAATAATATTATTATAATTATTATTATATAAAAAAAAAAAAATAATTAAATAAANANATAATATATATATATATATATATATATATA